>PVHX01006710.1:0-98032 GCA_004024805.1 Geosciurus inauris
AGTGCATATAAAGATGTTTAATATGAAGAATGTAATCTGCTTATAATTTTGTGCAAAGTTAGAAAAATTATGATTGTAACAATGTTTTTTCTATTTGCCTCAACAAATGTTTTCAGTGAATAGTGTGTACAGCTTCTGAAAATTTGTTTTTTTCTGTTATGTTTGATAACATGTATTAAAATGCAACTTTTGAGAAAAATAAAATAAAATTTAAAAAAAAAGAAATTGTTCCCATTAAAATGCTAACTCAATATTATACTTCTTTTACATCTCATCTTTGTATTGTCTTGCTATTCATACTGCTTAATGACAACTTCATATATATGTTAAATCCCCAATTTATTAATCTGCCCCTATGACAAGCTATATTTTCTGTATTGTTTTGACTTATTTGAAAATAATCTCCTTCACATTGACTTGCCTTCTTTTTCATTTAAATCTCTACAGTATTGAAGCTCTTTATCATTTTTGTCTATTCATTTTTTGCTACTCCTTAATTTTTTTCCTTACTCCTATATTCTGAGAGTATGTGTATCTGTTTCTTTTTCTCTTTTCCATTGAGACAATGTCTGCTTACAGTTAGGTAACATTCTATGATTCAATATTAATAGTACTTTCAAGTCTGGTACAATTAAACATCAGCTTCCAACAAACTCTATTTCAGGAAACTAAGAAAAGCAGATTATAAACAGTCAGTTACTAGTGATGTATTGTGAATTGAATTGTTATATTTTTACAATCCGAGTAAAGTATCTAAGAGAACACTCAGTTATAAGATATTCCTACATCTCTAAGTCCTTTTTGTAAGTTCCAAATAACTTCTTTTATTCCTCAATTTGAAATGTCTACTGAGAGAGAAAACTGTCTATTAGAAATGCAGCAGTTATTTGTTGAAAGATAGGACAGTAGATTTTGTCTTCACACAGAACCCAATCAATTTTCAGTGTCCACATGGATCACAATGTTAACAGGGGGTCTGTGGTCATATTTTTGAGCCAGAAATGCTATTGTTTCTGACCAGAGATATCTACCATGAATGTGGGCATTGAGACCATTGCCTAAATTTTGGCTTTATCATCTTCAATCTAAAAAAAAAAAATCCCCAAATTCCTGGGGTTCAGAGATTTAAAGATGAAGAGATTATTAATAAGACTGTTAACATAGGCCAAACCAAAAATATTTTAAAAAGATGAATGAAAAATGAAATTATTAATGGAAATAAAGAGGGAATGATGGATTAGAAAGCTTTTTCACCATTGGAAAGGTTTGAAGTTAACAACTGAAAAAATGTGGATGATGAGCAAGGAATGGCACTTCAGACAGGCACTTAAATATATCACTAAAACCGTAGTGTGGTCTGTTATATTGATTAAAATATCAAAGAAAGGTCTATCTAAGAAAGGCAGACAATCTGTTTTGAAAAGCTCTCTCTCTTTTGTCTCCCTTTCTCTTATATTTTTCCCTGACAGTTTGGTTCCTTTTAATTATGGTTTTTTTTTTTATTTGTTTGTTTTTGGTACCAGAGATTGAACCCAGGTGTACCTAACCAAGGAGCCATATCCCCATCCCTTTTTTATTTTTTTTAATCTTGAGACAGGGTGTCACTAAGTTACCTAGGGCCTTGCTAAACTGCCGATGCTGGCTTTGAACTTGTGATCCTCCTTCCTCAGCCTCCCAAGTCACTAGGATTACAGGCATGTACCTGGCTACATTCTGTTTTTCTTAACAAGGTCATCCCTTATAACAAATTACTTCATCATACACTAGCCCTCTGGGATTTTATTAAAGGCTAACGTACCACAAGAAAAGGAAATACACAACACCAGTTCCTTCTAGCTTCCCTGTCCCACCAAATAGAGGTGGAAGAACTCAGAAGTATAAAGGAAGTTCACAGCCCAAGGATGCAGGTTCACCACAAAACAAACCTAATCATGAGACTATAGAATGCTTTCCCTCCTCCTACACCTTGCTATCAAAACACTAACATCTTATTCACTGTAGTTCCTTTTATCCCATGCATCTTGTCTGGATTTCAACAACATTAACCAAAATAAAAAGTCATACTTAAAAGACAAAAATATAATTTGAGGAGAATAAGTAAGAATCAAAACTACAGTAAGGTATGATAGGAATGTTGGAATTATCAGGCAAGGAATAAAAAAACATCAACAAAAAATCAAAAATCTATTACTAATATATTTGCAGACTGTTGGATAAAAGTAAACAGCATGCAAGAAGAGGATAATATAAACAGAGTGTTTTATCCAGCTTTTTCACTACTATGACCAAAAGACCTGACAAGAACAATTTTAGAGGAGTAAAAGTTTATTTTGAAGCTCAAGGTGTCAAAGTTCTCAGTCTATAGACTGAGTTTCATTCCTCAGGGCTCAAAGTGAAGCAGGACATCTTGGTGGAAGAGTATAGTGGAGGGAAATAGCTCAGGACATGGCCATGAAGGAGAAAGAGAGAGAGAGATTCCACTTGCCAAAGACAAAGTATACACCTGAAAGTCACACCCACAAGTACCCACCTCCTTCACTACACTCAGTTAATTCCTATCCGGGATTAATTCACTGATTGGGTTAAGGCTGTCATAATCCAAACATTTCACCTCTAAGCCTTCTTGCATTGTCTTACACGTGCTTTTGTGGGACACTTAATCTAAACCATAACACAGGGCAATGGAAATTGTAAAAACAAATAAAACAAGAAATAGTTGGAAAAATGTCCTGTTATAGAAATAAAGGATATCTTTGATGACCTCATTAGTATACTGGACATATTTGAGGAAAGCCCCTCTGATCTTAAGTATATGGTAATAAACCTCCAAATCTGAAAAGGAAAGAAAAAAGATTTAAGAAATGGAAAAGAATCTCCAACAACAGTGAGACAATTACTAAAGATATTAATGTGTGTATTGGGAATCCTAGAAGAAGAGAAACTATATTTGAAGCAATAATGACTAAGAATTTCCTCAAATTTAAATCACACACCAAACAAAGGATACAGGAAGCTCAGAGAAAATTAGGTAGGATAAATGAAGAAAACAAAACCCTACACTAAACTATAACATATTCAAAATACTATATTTATAAACATGGTTCAAGAAAAAATACTTAAATAAAGCAGAGGGATAAACATCATATCTATATGGAAGAACAAAGTTAAGATTTATTTAGAACATTCCCTTAAAAAATTCAAGCCAAAAGAGAATGGAGTGAAATATTAAAACTGTTAGAAGGAAATAAAAAAGCAAACAAACACCAACATGTGCTGTTTGTTCTTTTTTAATTAGAATTAAATTTGTTAGAGATTTATCTCTGTGATGCTACATAACAAAAGATATGTCTTTTTACACAACATCCTTTTTATATTGTTATGGATTACAAAATTGTTCACTCATATAAATACACACAACCTTCTAAAACCAGAAATGTATCATTAACAGGTAGGCTCATAGTGCTCTGAGAAATATGAACACTTTACAGAGAAGCATAGAGAATCATAGGATGTCAGACCTGGAGAAACTTGTTTTAGTCACCTTTACATTTCTGTTACCAAAAAAAAAAAAAAAATTGCCAAGAAAAATGCAAAGGAAGAAAAGTTTATCTGGGCTCACAGTTTCAGAGGTCTTAGTCCATAGACAGCTGATTCCATTGTTCTGGGCCCAAGATGAGGCAGAATATCAGGGAAGAAGGGTGTGATGGAGAAAAGCAGTTCAGGACATGATGCGTAGGAAGCAGAGAGCTCAGCTCACCAAGGACAATATATAGACCCCCCAATAGATGCCCCCAATAATCTACCTCCTCCTGATACATCCTATCTGCCTACAGTTACTGCTTAGTGAATATTTATCAGTGAATTATACACTGATTAGGTTATATCCCTCATAATCTAATCATTCGCCTCCGAAAATTCTAACATATGAGCTTTTGGGGGACTCCTCATATCTAAACTGTAACAGAAATCTCAATGATCATGCAGTCCAACACACTCATTTTCCAATTGAGAAACCAAACTTACATAGATTATGAAAGATGCACAAATTTACATAATGAGTTACTAGTGGAGCTGAATACATAACAGCTTTTAACTCAATCTGAGGTCCTTTCCATTCAGATTATGAATTCATCAGATGAATTAATACACTGATGAGGTCCTAGTCTCATGATGCAATCATTTCCTAGAAGTCCTACCTCTGAACTCTGCTGCATTGGGCAACAAGTCTTCAACACACCAGTCTTTGTGGAGGGGTAGGCTTCACAGCCAAGGGGTAACAGATTAGGAGGATTATAAAATTCATGATAGAGATAGAATAATTCTGCAACTATATAAAGCAGAAAAAAATAGTGTATTCCCCAGGTAGAAGACTGTATCCAAGGAAGTGAGACTTAATGGCATAATATCAAACTGAAACATCACATAGGGAGTGAGACATATCATAATATCAAATCTAAAAACCGTGTAATTTGTTCTTAAAATAAATCCTTGCCCCTCAAAAATGTGTAATTTACTTTATTTGTTTTCCAGCTTAAATGCACACTAAACTCAGTAGATTTACAGGGGTCAAAAGACAAGGATTTCTTTTTAAATAAAGAGGGGAAAACAATGACAATGTGAAATAGCTAGCAATGTGATTGAGTGAGATGAGAAAAAGAAATGAAAGGGGTCAGGAAGAAGTGAGAGAGAGAATGAAGGGAGGAAAAGAAGTGAGAGAGGAAATAAATAACTTAAAATAACATAAATGTATATTGCAAATTCTACATTACTTAAATGCCCTCCCTATACCTGTCCACAGTCTCGAGTGGTAGCATTATACTCTCATACCTTTATGTTATAAGACTTTAGTGCACACAAAGGTGTTTTAGGTGCTATATGGACCCAATATTATTATTAAGTGTACAAATTACCAGAACCTTACAGAAGCCAAATAAAATTTTCTAGTATGACAAAAATATCCTATACCTATATCTGGATTCTTGGTTGTGTACATCAAAGTATGTGCTTTAAATCAAAGGATATTTTGGTATATGACTTGTTAAGGTATGTAATCAATTACGTTAATAAAAATTAGTTCCTAGATAATAATCCGTGAGTTTCTTAATTAAATATTCATTAGTACCACCTGGACATTGGGAAGTTTTGTATTTTAAATTAAAATTAAATTAATTTTTATTTCACTAATAGAAAAATATGTGACTTGTTCACACTATTAGGGTATCATGTGATATTTTGATACATGTATATATTGTATAATATTTCAATGAGACTAAACTTATTTATCTTTTAAACATTTACCATTTCTTTATGTGAAAATATTCAAAATTATTTTTCTTTCTTTTAGAGGTACATAGTCACAACCTTTGTGTACAATCACACACCAAAATATCTTTCTCTTATTTACCTATAACTTAGTCCCCATTGATCAGCATACCCCATCCTTCCTTCCCTCGCTACTCTCCTTACCCTCTGGGAACCACCATTCTACTTTAAAGTTCTATAAGACCAAATGTTGTAAATTCCATATATAAGTAAGGGTATGCAGTAGTTGTCTTTTTGCACCTTTCTTATTTCCCTTAACATAATGATCTCCAGTTTCACTCATGTTATCACAAATGACAGAATTTCATTTTTATGGCTGAATACTATCTCATTGTATAGATGCATCATATTTCCTTTACCCATTCGTTAGTCAATGAACATTTAGATTATTTCAAATTCTTAGATATTGGGATATTCAAAAATTCCATACTGTTTTTCATAATAGTTCTAAAAATTTATATTTATATCTACAGTGTGCCAGGGTTTCCTTTTCTTCATATCCTCATTTTCTTTGGCTTTTTGATAAAAGGAATTCTTACCAAAATAATTTTGAATGTTTTCACCTAAAAAAATAATAAATGTTTGAGAAGGTACAGTTTATTCCAATTTAAACATTGCACAATATATACATTTATGAGAACATAGCATAATACCCTATTACTATGTACAAGTTTTACTTTTGTGTATCAATGGGGAAATATTTTCTTATATTTAGTAAAAAAAAATAAACATTTTCACAGTAGTAAGGCAGTGTCTTGTGGTTTTGATTTGCAATTTAAATTTTGACTTGCAAATCAAAATGTGATTTTGACTGTCTTTGCATATGCTTGGCCATTTGTGTGCCTTACATTGAGATATGTGTATGTCTACTCTGATCTGTTGCCCATTTTTAATTGGTTTGTTTATTTTTCTATTCAGTTCTTTATATACTCTGGATATTAATTCTTTGTTAGATGTATAGTTTTCAAAAATTTTATTCCATTGTGTAGTCTGATGATTATTTACTTCGCTGTGTAGGACTTTTTTAGTTGATGTAGTCTCATTTATATATTTTTCTTTTGCTTCCTAGATTTCTTGTGCCTTATAAAAAATCATTGGCCATTCCAATGCCATAAATATTTTCCCCATGTTTTCTTGTATTAGTGTTATAGTTTCAAGCCTTACATTTAATCTTTAATCCACAATGAGTTGACTTTTTTATTACTGATAAAAGACAGGGGACCTATTTCTTTCTCCTGGATGTAAGTATCTGATTTTCCCAAGACCATTTACTGAGAAGACTGTCCTTTCTCCAGTGTGTATTCTTAGCACTTTTATCAAAAGTCAGTTGACTGTGATGCATGGGTTCACTTTTAGACTATCTGGTCTGTTTTGTTCATCTATGTTTTTGTTTTTGTGCATATTTTATATCATTTTGATTAAAGCTTTTTAGTGTGATTTGAAATCAGGCAGTATGAGGCCTACTGCTTTGTTCTTTTTGATCCAGATGGTTTTGTTTTGTTTTGCTTTTGCAACCATACAAATTTTAGGATTGATTTTTAGTTCTGTGAAGAACAGTATTGGTATTTTCACAGGAATTGTATAACATCTGTGAATCACTTTGATTAGTAAGAACATTTTAACAATGTCAATTGTCCTAATCTATGAACATGTAATGTCTTTCCTTGTGTGTGTGTGTGCGTGTGTGTGTGTCTTTAATTTCTTTCATCATTGCTTTATGGTTTCCAATGTCTTTGACATCTCAAGTTTTCTTAACTTTGCTACTATTCATATTTTAGACCAGATAATTTATTACTAGGTGCTGTCCCGTACATTGTAGATTTTTTTGGCAATAGCCTTTACCTCTGCCTCTTAGAATCCACCAAGGTCTTAGTTGTGATCTATAGAATATATATTATAAATTAATTCAGTAAATGATGTGGAAAATACTTTTAAGAAGCTTACATGTGGGAGGGGATCCAAGATGGCAGCCTTGAGGGATGAAGCATTCCTAGTTGATCCGTGACCTGGGTTTAAAGCAGTGGATTTAAAACCAAAGATGGTGAAAAGAGATAAAGAAGGTCATTTCATGTTTCTTAAGGGAATCATACATCAACAAGACATAAAATCATAAATATCTGTGCTCCAAATAATGGAGCTTCTACATATATCAAAAAATTCCTTCTCAAATACAAGAATCAGATAGACCACAACACAATAATACTTGGAGACTTTAACACAGCTCTTTTACTATTGGATAGATCTTCCAAACAAAAACTTAATAAAGAAACCATAGATCTTAATGAAACTATCAATAATTTAGACTTAAAAGACATATATGGAGTGTTCCATCCATCAAGGAGTGAATACACTTTCTTCTCAGCTGCACATGGATCCTTTTCCAAAATAGATCATATGTTATGTCGCAAAGCCAGTCTTAGCAAGTACAAAAAAATAGAGATTCTACCCTGCATCCTATCTGACCACAATGGAATAAAATTACAAATCAATGACAGATTAAAAAGCAGTAACTATTCCTTCACCTGGAAACTAAATAATATGCTATTGAATGATGCATGGATAACAGAAGACATCAAGGAAGAGATAAAAAAATTCTTAGGGGCAAATGAAAACTCTGATACAACATATCAAAATCTTTGGGATGCCATGAAGGCAGTGCTAAGAGGAAAGTTCATAGCACTAAACTCATTCATTAGAAGAAGTAAAAGTCAACAAATAAATGAATTGACTCTTCATCTCAAAGCCTTAGAAAAGGAAGAACAAATTAACACCAAAAGAAGTAGAAGATAGGAAATAATCAAAATCAGGGCTGAAATCAATGAAATTGAAACAAAAGAAACAATTTAAAATATTGACAAAACAAAAAGCTGGTTCTTTGAAAAAATAAACAAAATTGACAAATCCTTAGCCACCCTAACGAAAAGGAGGAGGGAGAAAACCCAAATTACTAAAATTCGAGATGAAAAAGGAAATATCATGACAGACACTACTGAAATATAGACGATTTTGAAAATTTATATCCAGTAAAATAGGAAACCCTGAAGACATCGACAAATTTCTAGACCTACCCAATGACCTACCCAAACTGAACCAAGAGGACATACACAACTTAGACAGATCAATTTCAAGCAAGGAAATAGAAGATGCCATCAAGAGCCTGCCAACCAAGAAAAGCCCAGGTCCAGATGGATTCTCAGCTTAGTTATAGAAGACTTTCAAAGAAGAATTAATACCAATACTCCTCAAACTATTTCATGAAATAGAAAAGGAGGGAACCCTTCCAAACTCATTCTATGAGGCAAGTATCACTCTGATTCCAAAACCAGATAGAGACATATCCAAGAAAGAAAACTTCAGACCAATATCCCTGATGAACATAGATGCAAAAATTCTCAATAAAATTCTGGCAAATCACATACAAAAACATATCAAAAAATAGTGCACCATGATCAAGTGGGGTTCATCCCAGGGATGCAAGGTTGGTTCAACATATGGAAATCAATCAATGTAATACATTACATCAATAGACTTAAAGATAAGAATCATAGTATTTTTATCAATCGATGCAGAGAAGGCATTTGACAATATACAACACCCTTTTATGCTCAGAACACTAGAAAAACTTGGGATAGAAGGAACATACCTCAACATTGTAAAAGCTATCTATGCTAAACCCAAGGCCAATATCATCCTAAATGGAAAAAAATTGGAAGCATTCCCTCTGAAAATGGGAACTAGACAGGGATGCCCTCTTTCACCACTGCTATTCAACATAGTCCTAGCCAAAGCAATTAGATAGATAAAATAAATTAAAGGGATACGAATCAGAAAAAAAGAACACAAACTATCATTATTTGAGAATAACATGATTCTATACTTAGAGGATCCAAAATTTCTACCAGAAAACTTTTAGAACTAATAAATGAATTCAGCAAAGTAGCAGGATATAAAATCAACACCCACAAATCAATTGCATTTCTATACATCAGTGATAAACCCTCTGAAAGAGAAATTAGGAAAACTATCCCATTCACAATAGACTCAAAAAAAAAATAAAATACTTGGGAATTAATTTAACAAAAGAGGTGAAAGACCACCACAATGCAAACTACAAGACACTGAAGAAAGAAATTGAAGAAGACCTTAGAAGATGGAAACATCTCCCATGCTCCTGGATAGGCAGAATCAATATTGTCAAAATGGCCATACTTCCCAAAGCGCTATATAGATTCAATGCAATCCCAATTAAAATCCCAACATCGTCATTCCTTATAGAAATAGAAAAGGCAATCATGAAATTCATTTGGAAGAATAAGAGACCCAGAATAGCCAAAGCAATCCTTAGCAAGAAGAGTGAAGCAGGAGGCATCACAATACCTGACCTCAGATTATACTAAAAAGCTATAGTAACAAAAACGGTATGGTACTGTCACCAAAATAGACACGTACACCAACGGTATAGAATAGAAGACACAAAGACGAACCCACTTACATACAGTTACCTTATACTAGATAAAGGAGCCAAACACGTACACTGGAGAAAAGACAGCCTCTTCAACAAATGATTCTGGGAAAACTGGAAATCCATATGCAGCAAAATGAAACTAAACACCTATCTCTCACCATGCATAAAATTCAACTCAAAGTGGATCAAGGACTTGGGAATCAGACTAGAGACCCAATGCCTAATAGAAGAAAAACTAGGCCCAAATATTCATCATGTCGGATTAGGACCATACTTCCTTAACAAGACTCCTATAGTGCAAGAAGCAAAATCAAGAATCAACAAATGGGATGGATTCAAACTAAAAAGCTTCTTCTCAGCAAAAGAAATAATTAAGGAAGTGAACAGAGAGCCGGCATTCTGGGAACAAATCTTTGCTACTCACACATCCAATAGAGCACTAATCTCCAGGATATATAAAGAACTCAAAAAACTTAACACCAAAAAAACTAACAACCCAATCAATAAATGGGCCAAAGAGCTGAACACAAACTTCACAGAAGAAGATATACAAACCATCAACAGACATGTGAAAAAATGTTTAACATCTTTAGCAATTAGAGAAATGCAAATCAAAACTACCCTAAGATTCCATCTCATGCCAGTCAGAATGGCAATTATCAAGAATACAAACAACAATAAGTGTTGGCGAGGTTGTGGGGAAAAAGGCACGCTCATACATTGCTGGTGTAACTGCAAATTGGTACAAGCAATCTGGAAAGCAATATGGACATTCCTTAGAAAACTTGGAATGAAACCACCATTTGAGCCTGCTATCCCACTCCTCAGTCTATACCCAGAAGACTTAAAAACAGTGTAGTACAGTGCTGCAGCCACTTCAATGTTTATAGCAGCTCAACTCACAATAGCCAAACTGTGGAACCAACCAAGATGCCCTTCAATAGATGACTAGATAAAGAAACTGTGGTATATATACACAATGGAATATTACTCAGCAATAAGAGAGAATAAAATTATGGCATTTGCAGGTAAATGGATGGAGTTGGAGAATATCATGCTAAGTGAAGTAAGCCAATCTCAGAAAACCAAATGCCAAATGTTCTCTTTGATAAGTGGATGCTGATCCATAATGTGGGGAAGGACATGGGAGCAATGGTCGATCTCTGTTCACAGGGGTGTACCAGGGGAGGGGGCATGGGGACAGCAAAGGTGGTGGAATATGATGGTCATAATAACCCTAA
The DNA here is from genome assembly GCA_004024805.1 of Geosciurus inauris. NCBI lineage: Eukaryota > Metazoa > Chordata > Mammalia > Rodentia > Sciuridae > Geosciurus > Geosciurus inauris. Next base: position 11,029 of record PVHX01006710.1, read on the forward strand.
CTTTATGTATGACTGCATATATGTTGTGATTCTATACAACTTAAAACTAGAGAACTGATATGTTATCCTCTATCTATGTACAATGAATCAATTTGCACTGTTAACATGCAAGCCTAAATAAAACAAATAAAAAATAATAAAGCAGTGGATATACTGTTCCTCTGCAAGTTATTAGAGAACCCCTGACAGCTGCCCCCACAGAGGAATCCCAGCCATGTGCCTGCACGGGTCTCCTAGCCTTAGTGTTTGTGTAGAACCCAGGCCACTTGCCCACGCAGGACCCCCAGCATCAGCACCCACACACCACCCAGGATCCCTGGCTGCCCACCCATACAGGATCCCCAGCTGCTGCTCCTGCACAGGGGCCCCTGGCTGCCTCTCCCATGTGGAACTCCTTCTACCAGCATGGGGCTCCCCTAGTTGCCTCCATCTTGGGACACTACAACACTGCTCATAGTACCCTTCACATGGTAGCCTGTATCTGGACAGGGTCTAGAACAGCTTCCTGCCACAACACTGCATGTCACAGAGCTGCATCTCTGAACAAGCCACCCAGGTGGCCACACACTCTGAAAGCAAATGCCTCCATCTTGGGGCACTTTTGTCACCATCTTGGATTATCCTTGATATTGCCATTGCCATCTTTAATTGGGACAACTCCCAGCTTGGGACACCAGCTGGGGCCTAGAAGCAATATCAAGGTACTTATAGTTCCCCAACTCACTCCTCTCTCCTGCAGCTAAAGCCCTTACAGCTATGTGGCTGTTCTATAGCTTGCAAAAGGCTTTGCAAGACCAGGCGTCCTGATCTGCCAAACAGAAAACATCTTTCTACCTGACAGGTGGATAGGCCCCAGAGCACAGCCCACAAGACCTCCAGAGAGAGAGGTTCCTGACTGGGAAGTAGAAAGGGAGGGTGTGAGTTCGATACCGTTTAGAGACTAAATTAGAAATCAGGAATTGTGAGGTCTACAGGCAATATAAGGAGATAAAACCAGGCTCCCACATCACACTAGAGGCCCAAAAGCAGAACCATAGTGTGCAGTCTTCCCATGGGGATTGGAAAGTGCTATGCCCCAACTCCAGGAGTCCACCTCTAAAACCAACCCTAATAACTTGCACCATCCTGAGGATGGCAATACCAGCAAATAACAGACAACCCCATATACTGGATAAGAAAGGAAGGAGAAAAAATACTGAACTCCAACAGAAGCAATCCTTTTATTTACCCTAAGATTTTTTTTCTATTATATTTTTCTTCTTTTTCTTTTCCCTGTCTCTTTTCCTGCCCTCACATCTCCAACATTTCTGAAATCAAGTATTCTTCATGCATTAAGCTACTGAGGACTGGAATGTCTAATTAGTATATTAGTATATTATAGTTGTATTATATATTCTTTAACTTCTATTTTTACATTTTAAATTTTTCTTAAATTTTATGTTTGTTTATTTGTTGTACTCTATTTTCTTCCTACTTATTTGTGTTCCCCAAATCTCTTTCTCTCTTTTCTCGTGCTATTAGCCAACTTCTTTTGATTCCTCTTTCATGCTTTCTAAGATCTAATAACTCTATATCCTCACTTCCTACCTCCCTAACATCTCATCCTACACCCCACCCCTTGTTCTCTCTTTGTCCACCATCAGAACCTGTAAACTCTTTGCAAACCTACTGTTTATATTGTAGCCAATAATTGAACTCACAATTTCTGTATATTGTGAAAAAAACCATTAATGTCCTATTAGGAGCTACTTGGTTTGTATTGTATATAAACTGTATATTGTTTGTATTTTTTTTCATTTAAAGGAATTAAGAGCTTGATTTTGATCTTTGAAATAGTTCAATCATGACTATTTTATGATTTTTTCTTCTCTTTTGATGCTTTATGTTTTATGCCAAATAATGTATTTATTTGCAGGTTCAAATAAACAATGATTTTGCAAAATATTTTCTATTCATTTCCAAAAGATGATTGATTAAGTATACATAAACCAGCAGACTGAAAGTAATTTCAGAGCCTTTTATTCTTCCAGCCATTAGGAAACCTTAAACTATGTGAACAATAATGCTCACACTGACCAGAAGTTGCCTGTGGTGCTAATTCAGCCTATCCCGGCTCATTTTTTCTTTAGACTAAGTTAAGGTGCCAAACCTAAAACAATTTTCCCATGCAAGATTTAGTGTGGAAGGAATTACTAAAACCGCAGGGTGGAAATTAATGATTAGCTTGAGATGCTATTAGCATACCAGCAGGAGAAAAGACTAAATGAGCTATGATCTGAAGTAAAATATGTCATCCTGAAAATTGCAAGTGATATGATGAAGAAACAATACTGGGTAATAGGAGAGTAGAAGAAGCAAGCTATTAGACTGAGAGCCAAGGAGACAAGCACTTAAATTAAGAGAACAGGACAATCAGATGGCTTGAGTTAACGTTCAAGAACCCAGGCGAAAGACACTGGTTAGTGATTACAGACAGGAAACAATCCATCAACCCAGGAAGAACACAGCGCTAAGGAAACCTGGCAAGGAATAGGATGCAAAAGTGTTTTTATACTTGGATAAAATAAGCAGATATAAAATTCATTCTAAGTACTTCCTTGGTTAAGCAACATAGTTAAGGACTGCCAAAAGCAAAGGCTCACTACTCAGAAAATTATAGAGATAAAAATAAAGCAAGTAAATATGAAAAGATTGAGACTTATGGGTAAAAACTTAAAATAATGTATAAAAATGAAAGGTATTCTTTACTATTGTGGCAAAGGAATCTATCAAAATGTAATAAATTTAAAAATTATATATATATAGAGGGTGGGGGAAGAGTACCTCATCAAGACTGGATTTCTTTGTTGTTATGGAGGAAAGATGTGTTTCTGCTGTGAATATACACCATTGTTACCTTTGCTGTGATGTGCAAGTCTGGCCTATATGATATCATTCCACTTCATGTATCTAACCCCAAGCAATTTTGTTATGAAGAAGAAACATTATAAGCCTGCAGTTGTATTGCAAACACATCAGAGGAAATAAATATTAGATTTTTCCATTTTGTATAATTGAGAATAGTTAAAACAACTTAGAAATTAAAATAGTGCCTTTGATCACAAGGAAGCATTTTTTACTACTATTATACATAAATCTATAGGGGACAGATAAGGAAACAATTTTGAATCCCACAAATTTCCAGGTTCACAATTACAGATTACAGAAAATCCTATTTAGTAAGTCCTCACTCTGAACATAAAGCATTAGTGTTGTAAGATCTCAACAGCTTTATATCTAGAAAGTAAAATGTTTTAAAAAATAAAATCTATTTTTTATTGCTACATGAAAATTTTTACTCATAGCTTTTTATTTTAAACAATGAAGAATTAAAAGTTTAAAAAATAATCAATGATATGATTTTTGTACAGTAAATTCATTTTTGTCAACAGTATTTCTGATCTTTTTTCCTCATTTAGAAATGTTTCATTTTTGTGTTTTATTTCTAGGACCCAGGACTACAGACATGAGAAAAAGTATGCTTCCTTATGTAGACATGTTCTAAAACAAGATGTAGCCTTTAACATTGAATTGGTTCAATGAGGAAAATGCTGCATAGCTGATGCACTTTGGAATCAGATAAGGGTCTGAGACAGGATTATCAGTTTTCTTAGTTTATGATCCTTCACAAAAACGAGCAAGATGGAACCTGAAGAATGAGAAGGGTTCTCCAAATTTGCCAAAACAGCAAGCACTTGGGCTGATATCAGAATCTATATGGGCCTATTAATATGATAGATTTACCTACCTTTCTAAATGTACCACTAGTTTCATATCAGGAGTTGGAGCTTTATTTTAGCACAAGTATTTGTGATTGTTTTGTTCACCTGATTTAATTGTGGGGATCAGTGATGCTGTGGTCAAGCAAGTCAAATTTGTCATCACAGACTAGTTTCATCAATAGATTTTTTTAACCAATTCAGCTATCTCCACAGAATATTTCAGAAAGGGCAATAAAAATAAATCCTGTTTCATATTCAATATTTATGTCTTGAAATAGTGTCTGTGTAATTGGGTAAATCACAATTCATTTCTCCTTCTTGTTTTTAAAATTAAAAAATTTCTCAGCCCATCAAATATCTTCTTTATTAATTGGTAAAAATGATTATTCAGACAGATGGCTTATTTGAGGAAAGTAGTTACTTTAACATCCCTTGGGGAAGAACCATATGTTCTGATTAGGGGTCTGGTGCTTCCAGATGTTGCTATTTCTCTATAACCTGTAGAATCTTTGATATCCATTATTTCAGCTATAATATAGTACTTCCTAGGGAATAACAGCTAGTTTACCTTATTCTCCTGACTAACACATGCACAATATCCAGCTACAACCTAGTATATTGGATTGAGGCCAATGTCATACCCACCTTTAGTTCAAAGTTTAAAATTCTCATTAAATTATAATGGAAAAAATTTAAAATCACAGTGAGCTACCATCACATAACTCAAGCGAGCAAATATATAAAAAAAGTAAAATAAAATAAAATGAAACCCCTAAAATACAAAGCATTTGGAGGTAGCAAAGTTATGGAGAGTTTGGAACCCTTGCACATTGTTGATGGATATGTAAAATGGTACGTCTCCTAAGATAACAATATGGTGACTCCTCAAAAACTTAAAAAGAGAATTATTATGTGATCCAGAAATTCCACTACTAGTGTTAGCAATCAGCTGAGGATTCTTTTCTTCAATTCAGTTAAAAATCAAGAATAGACAAGGTTCAGCTCCCTTAGTGTTAGCAGTTAGGAACTTTGGATGCTAGCAGCTTTCGGCTTTTAGTATCAGCAGCCTTCCTCACCATTCTGGCAATGGAGCCAGCAGCTACCAGCAACTCTCTGGAATTCTTCCATCAACCAGAGCTAGCAGCTTTCAGCAACTCTCTATTGCTCTCTGTCACTCCCCACCATTCTCTGGCTGCTAGCCACCCTCAGTGTTACCAGCCTTGACTGCTAGCACTGAAGAGACCTCTGTAGCCTCGGTGTTACCAGCTCTTAATGAAACCAGTTCAGTGTGCTATACTTGAGAAAGAAATCATGAATAGTGTGAGGAGAAGGCTTTGCCCTTCTATGAGTTATCCCATGATGTATAGAATAATAGTTTTCAGGATGTGTTCAACCCTGAGTTATTCCAGTTTATAGAGCAGTAGTTCGCCATAAGCTACGACATTATGAGTACAGTGCTTTGGTAGAATGACTCTGTGCCTTGCTTATACAAGGAAACAGCCACAATCTGCCTGTACAACCATAAGGGACAAAATGATAAATAATTTGGGTGTGCCAAATCAACGAATGAAATTAGGAGTCCCTGGACATGTGTACATCCCAAATTATATCTTGAACACCAGACACAGGAGCTTATCAGCCTCACCAGATGCAGTCTCCTCAGCTAAGATCCCCAAAGTAAGAGCCCTCCAGGGCCAGAAATGATATTAGCACCCTGACCTTGCTACCTAATCCCTTGTCATGAGTCTTGCCCAGAAAACTGCCACAGCAAAGAACTTCTGATTTTTCTGTTCATTTGGGCTTCTGCACAGTGCTATTTATCCTGTCTGTGCAAATGCACGACCCATTGCAAGTTGATATCTCAAGCTGACACTTCAAGTTGATACTCCGAAACTGAAACTGCCATTCATTTGGACCCTTTGCATTGACACCTCTGTGGAACTGGTTCATTAAAGTCCTTATCTGACTATCTTAAGTGACTCTTTGACTTTTCATTTATATCTTTCTCTGCCTTATCAACTCTTGGCATTGAATCCTGTAATCCTGTGGCTACCTTAATCTTTTCTTAGATCCTGTGACATAAATATACATATATATGTATATTTCTACACACATATGTAAACATGTGTGTGTATATATATATATATATATATATATCATTGTGTAAAGTGTGATTTGTGACTTGAGAGTTGTAGATATTGGAAATTAAAATTGAATTTGGAAAAAGAAATTATTATTGCCTTGTTTCTAATTATCAGGTGACCCACAAGTATTCAGTGAATTACCAAAAGTGAAAGTGGTGTAGCTTGTGAATTTCTTGTTATTCAATAACCTCTCAGTGAGGCATGGTGGTGCACACCTGTACTCCCAACAGCTTGGGAGGCTGAGGCTGGAGGATTGCGAGTACAAAGCCAGCCTCAGCAAAACCGAGGCATTACACAACTCAGTGAGACCTTGTCTCTAAATAAAATACAAAATAGGGCTAGGGATGTGACTCAGTGGTTGAGTGCCCCCGAGTTCAATCCCCAGTATTAAAATAAAATAAAATAAAATAACTTCTCACAGTTTAAAAAGACACAAACATGTTTGGTCTATGTTAATGGTATAGTTTGCTGTATTAGTGAGCTTTTTTTATACCATGACCAAAATGCCTGATGAGAACAACTGACAGGAATGAAAGTTTATTATAGGTCATGGTTTCAGAGCTTCTGTTAATGGTTAACCAGTTCAATTGCTCTGGGCCCAAGGTGAAGCAGAACATCATGCCTGAAAGATGTAGCAAAAAAAAAGCTACTCAGCTTTATAGAAACTGAGAAGCAAAAAGAGAGAGAGGAGAAGGGAGTACAAGGAAGATGCACCCTTGTAGAGCATGCCCTAAGTGCATGCTCACATCCTCCTGCCATGCCCCATCTGCCTACAATTAACACCCAATTGGCCCATTCAAACTAGGATGGGCTGATTAGTTCACAGCTCTCATAATCCAATCATTTCACCTCCTGATTAACACAGGAGATTCGGGGGACATCTCATATTCAAACCATATACGTGCTCATGACAAATAGGCAAAACATAATCATTCAAAAGAGATTTTATTGAGATTTATGCTGTAGCATAAGGGGAAATAGCATAGAGATGTTAAGTATATGGAGAAGGGTGCTTATGTAGACAAAATAGGTAGGACCTAAGGATGTAGCTCAGTGGTAAAGCATTTACTGAGAACGTGTGAGGCCCTGGGTTCATTCAGTCCCCAGAACCATAGGAAAAAAAAAAGGCAGGCTGAAACATGTGCAGTGTCATGCCAGATAACCCCATATTTTCTGCTTAGCCATGGGGAAGGCAGGATTTCCTTGCAGATTGGACTGGGGAAATCTGAAGAGGCTGCAGAAGGATGGAATTATCCAGTGAGGCTATAAGACAGAGTCATCTGAGATGGACCCAAGTGAATGAAGTTGTTAGAGTCAAATCAGTAATCTCCAAGTGACAACAAGGCATTTGGGAAAGCTGCACTGTCAAAAATGAAAGAAAGAAAAAGAGGAAAAAGTAAATCTTGGAGAGCGTCAAGCCCTCCTCTTTTTTCTCAATAGGCATATACCAAAAGGAATTGACAACAGACATTCAGATATTTGTACACTTATGTTCATAGCAGCTTTATTTGTAATAGAAAATGAATAAAAGCAAGTCAAGTGTCCATCTATAAGTGAATGTATTTATAATATATGGTATTGTTAGAGTGTAATGTTATGCAGCCTTAAAATTAGGGGAATTTGGATACATGAATGACATGATTGAACCTTGAAGATATCAGGCAAAATGAGGTAAGCCAGTCACAATAAATAAACAAATAAAGTGTGGGTTCCAAGTATCTATCACTATTAGTCAAATTTATAGATACATAAGACAAAATTGTGATTGCCAAGGTCTGGGAGCTGTGAGGATGCAAAGTCCTCATTTAATAGGTGCAGAGTTTCAATTTGGGAAGATATAAAAGATCCACAGAGCCGGGTGCAGTGGCATGTGCCTTTAATCCCAGCTGGGAGGCTGAGACAGGAGGATCATGAGTTCAAAGCCAGCCTCAACAACAGCAAGGTGCTAGGCAACTCAGTGAGACCCTGTCTGTACATAAAACACAAAATAGGGCTGGGGATGTGGCTCAGTGGTTGAGTGCCTGAGTTCAATTCCCAGTACCAAAAAAAAAAAAAAAAAAAAAGGATCCAAAGATAGATAACGGTTATAGTTGCACAAGAATGAGAATGCCAATGATGCCAATGGACTTTACATTTAAAATGGTTACAATAGTAATTTTATGTTATCTATATTTTTACAGAATAACAACAACAACAAAAAACCCTACAATACTTTTAAAAACACTGTGCTGTTAGTGTAGTGGTTTCTAAAATTCTCAAAACTAACAGCACGTGTTCTAACTTGAAATTTGTATCTAATTTTTCCTTCTGTGTGTAGGGAAAGATCATTGCACTTGGCGTATTTTCTGCATCTTTTATCTTTTCTTTCTAAAAAGTTAAAAGTTGTATGATATTTTTCAAGAGTTAAAATACTTAATTCTCATTATCCCTATAACCTTTAAAAAAATTTTTTGCTGGATCAAGGATGGCAATATGTTTTAACAGTTGAAAAGAGAAGCAATACATGAGAGCAAATCATGAAAGAACTGTCATAAGAGGATCACAATTAGGAGATCATATAAGCAAGTGAAATCAAGAGAATATAAAATTGGAATTCATAGTTTCATTTGAGGTCTATGTGAATAATCACAAGCAGAAATCTCCAGAGTCAACGGATTAAGAAGAATGGCCACAGGGTCATGAAAAATGCTCAACTGTTCAAATTCAAAGAACTAATAAAAATTTCACATTTTACTATTGTGGGTAAATGAGAAAGACTCTGACGGGCTTCCCTATATAATTTGAAAACTCCAAGTAAAAATATAAAAATATATGAAAAGGGTCAAATTTGAACTATTAAATTGACCGAAAGAATAACAACTGTGAATGCTAATGCATAGTCCTTTATTAAAATCCAAGAACAGGAAGTATATTCAGTGTGATATAAGTATGTCTTACAGTAGTAAAAATATTATAATCAATGTAAATTCTCAATAGTAGGGATAATCATCATTTAAAATATACTGTAGTAACATAATAAAATTTATATATAATAAAATATGAGAAAATGCAAGATTAAACTTATTTACTAAACTCACAACCATGCTAAAATATATAATCATAGAACTTAAATGCAATACACAAACTTGTTAATAAAAGAGAATGTATATCTTTTCCTCCTTCTTTTAAACTTTATGTTTTGATGTTGTTTGAGTTTAATAAGAAAATTGGGGCTTTAAAGAAAGATGGAGTTAATAGATCTTCTTCATTATTTATTTCAGTATATCTAGCAAAATAAACATTGTTATCTCCACTGAATATGAAAGCCAAGGCACAGAATAATTAATAGTATATGATGGATAGATTGTTCACTCAGGTATCAAGCAGAAGATTCAGATTTTGAGAAGGCATTGGTATGCCTCGGAAACCCATTATCTTTATTGTAGACCCTGCTTTTTCTATTAGCAGGCCTTGGAGATCCATGCAAATTTTCCAGGACTCCAACTTTTGCATCCAATGAAGAATGGCAAATAAACATGCCCAGAATTCAAATCCTTCAAGCCTTCCCAGGGCTCCCTTAGCATCCATGAATAGGCCTTAATGTTTCTTCTTCATGCAAACATTAATATTTTTTCTGAACTAGACAGCATCCCCAAATTAGTCTATTTTCTCTCAATGACATTGTAAATGTGGGGGTAGAAAATGGATTTCCTCAAAATCTGTATTTTCATGGAGAAATCATCTCAATAACTTTTAATTTTTAAATATTAGACTTACCGAAATGTTGCAAAAAATAGTTTAACAATTCCTGTTTACCTCTAATCAGCTTCCAATGGTATTAATGCTTTTATCCTATAAGTAAAATATCAATACCAGGAAATTTACCTTGATGTATGTATTCATAATCAAACCACAGATGATATTCAAAGTTCACCATGTATTCCGCTAATAGATTCTTGTTTTCAGTATCTAATCTAGGATACCATGCTGAATTTCTGTTGTTTTTCCTTATTCTTTTACAATCTTGCAACTGTTCCTTAGTCTTTTCTTACTTATTATGATCTCTACATTTATGAGTAGTTCTATCAATTTTTTTTTGTAGAATGCCCTTCAGTTGGCTTGGTCTTACATTTTCTCATGATTGGACTAAACTTACAAATGTTTTTCATAAACACCACAGACAACGTGCCTTCTCAATGCATTGCATCAAAATGTCTATAATGCTGACAAGTCTTATTACTGGTGATGTTCATCATGACTTCATTGTTACCATGGCATTTGCTGGGTCTTTCATTTGTAGTTAATAAATATTTTGGGCTAGATGCTTTGAGACTATGATAATTGTCTTTTCTTTTCAAATTTTCACTTGTTACTCTGAACACTCATTGGTGGATCTTGTCTGCAGCAATGATTTCTGTGGGTGTTTGCCTATTGGTTATTTTTACTTAAGGGTGATTTGACTCTGTAGTAGTTCAAGTGTATATACATTGCAGAAGATGCATTGTTTTCCTTCTTCATGTCCTCAGCACCTATAAGGAAGGTAAATGTATCTCTCATAATATTCTTTCTCTCATTCATTATTGGATTCCATGAAAAATGCTACTTATCTTCAGTCAATAATGTGTCTCATTTTCTCAGCCACCTAAATTACTTTTGAGCTACAGTGGAATGAGTGAAAAATAGAGACCCTGCACTGGGCACTATCTGAGTCTATTTCCTTCATAAATTCTGATGGCAGATGGAAACATCAGTGATATTCTTTTCAATATGATAGATGTTGGCAGACAAAAAAACTTATTGATTTTATTAGTTATCCTTGTGTTTGAGACTTTAATGAAACAAATTTGATTATGTATAAGAAAACTCTCTTCAGGTTTACTTGTTTTATTATTATCTAGCCCTTCTTCAGCTGAGCGGCTTTGCAAAGGAGAATAAAATTAGACTGAGATATTGTACTCCCTAGCATGTAGGAAATATTTTTCTCAAGGAAAATTTGGATAATTAAGTGACTAAAAGACCTCCAGTCTCCAACTCCATCAAAGGAAAAGAAGAAATGTAAGTCATGGAGTAGACTTGGCTCTGCTTCTATAATTATGAGTGTTTATTTAATGTCCTTAGATTTCAGTTTCTTTAAATTTAAAGACAGGTGATAGTAGTTAAGTGATCTGCAATATTCAATATTTCATGGAGTATCCAAAATGTTTTTATTCAAACTGATATAGGAAAGCTGTAAATTGTATAGTTAAGCAAGGTTATTGATTTTCCTAAATATACGTGCGTGTGTGTGTGTGTGTGTGTGTGTGTGTGTGTATTTTTGGTACCAAGGATTGAACTCAGAGGTACTCAACCACTGAGCTATATTCCCAACCCTATTTTGTGTTTTATTTAGAGACAGGGTCTCACTGAGTTGCTTAGTGCCTCACCATTGCTGAGGCTGGCTTTGAACTCATGATTCTCCTGTCTCATCATCCCAAATTGCTAGAATTACAGGCGTGTGCCACTACGCCCAGTTCTAAATATATTTTAATATGGTTTACTTATTAATTATGCTACTGATTATTTTATTTACTTCCTTGTAAATTAATTCCAACAAGTAAGAAATAGGTTAAAAATAATATTAATACTTATAATGAGTATATGAGCAGGTTTACTTTTATCATATTCACTTTATATATTCAATATCTTGAGAATTATATCAAGACAAAAAAAGGTGCAATCATGGCTAGTTTGGAGCACTCAGAGTAAATTTTTTTTCAACTTACATTAGTTTTTCAATTTGCCCATGTCAAATGAAACTCATGCAAAATTACATAGTAAGCAATTTAATACTGCAGAAAATTATATAATCTATGCTTCCCACTATTTTTATTCTTTATCAAGTTCTTTCTTTATCAAGAACTACATATAAAACTAAGTGTAACTGGGCCAACACTGTGCTTTTCAGAACTTATCCAGTACTATCACTCTAGGCATTTATAAGCTTTGATGAACTCAGTGGAAGTTAACAGAATTGTGTGCAAGATCATCCCTAGTTAGAGATGAGAGATCTGAACATGAAATCAGAGAAGCTGAGCTCACCCAAAAACTACACCATAGAACATAGGTAGTTGACTAATTTATTGGCTAAAATGAAAGATTTATGGTGAAAGAAAGCTTCCTTAGAGAAGCTGTGCAGATTAAATAATGGCACACTGAACTTCATCTGCTAAGATAAAGTATATCTTTATAATAAAAGAAAACGCTTCCACTGAATTGGAGAATTAAAGAATTTCTGAACTACAAAATGCAAATGAGTTTGCATCAAAAGTAAAGCAGACACGGACATAATTTTCCTATGTTTATATATGAATATACCACCAATGAAACTCCACATCATGTGCAACCAGAAGAATGGGTTCCTAATTATAATGTGTTATACTCCATGTATGCATAATATGTCAAAATATACTCTACTGCCATGTATACATAAAAAAGAACAGTTTTTTTAAAAGAGAAAAAAGTAATGCAAAAGTCTAATAACTCCCAAAATATAACACAAGGAAGGAAAAAAAAGAAGAAAAAGAAATTGTCATGATACCCCAAGTTATAAACAAACGATCCTAATCTTAAAAGCTAATCCTACTTAATAGATCGTAAACATTTTCTTTCTAAAGAAAACATTAGTTTAATACACAAGAACATATCTTGCATAGAATTAGGATCTGAGAAAAGGGAGTGCATAACTGGAACTTCCAAATTAAAAAGGAGAGAGAAAGAGAGAGAGAAATATGTATTTCTATGAAGCAAATGCACTCAACCAATTTCCACATTCTTTTTTTGGACATAGGTGAATGTTCATCTTATCTGCTGCATAACACTCCTAAGCCAAACCTGCTAGTCAGTGTATCCAGAAAACCCACTTAAAACCCACTTTTTATTTTATCCAGGGAGGGAACTATTAGAGAAACTGACTTACATATTTGCAAAGAAATCACATAGCAATTGAATCCACTCATCAGCCTATTCATTTAAAAATGTGCACAAACAATCCTAAAAGCACTTGACCATTTAGAGAGAAAAATATATATATTTACATATATATGTATGTATGTATGTATATATATATGCGAAATGTGCAAGCAGAAAACTGACTTAGAAACTTAAATGAAGGGAGAAATATGTGTAATTAGTTATTACAAATTTATTTGACAAAAGTCCCTAAAATTTAAAACAGGAAGAAAGTGATGGAAAATATAAAACCAGCCAGGCGAGGTGGCTCAAGCCTGTAATCCCAGCACTTAGGGAGGCTGAGACAGGAGAATCGTGAGTTCAAAGCCAGCTTCAGCAATGACGAGGTGCTAAGCAACTCAGTGAGACCCTGTCTCTACATAAAACACAAAATCGGGCTGGGGATGTGGCTCAGTGGTTGAGTACCCCTGAGGTCAATCCCCAGTACCAAAAAAAAAAAAGATAATATAAAACCATTAAGAAGTATGAAGAATTAATCCATCCAAGAGGTATTCTAGAAAGAGAATGAAGTAATTACCAACATTATGAATACAATAGAAGGTTATTTTCCTGAACTTAAAAATGCAATGTTTTCAGTGCACAAATCCACTTTCTTCAAAACAGAAGGAATGAAAAGCAATATGTTAGATAAGTCAGAACTCTATTGATCATGATAATTCTTGAAGAAAGATGAAATTTTTATGTACAAATGAATACAAATCATTCGTATAACTTCTAATCATCAACATCCAAAGATAAAAGATGATGTGCAATTTCCTTTAAAATTCTGAGAAAATTATATTTTATCTATCTAGTCAAACTAGCAATCAAAAACTAATAAATGTATGTGTATGTGTCCAATAAAGTGAAGCTATATTTTCTATGTTAGAAAAAAAGTACTGAAGATCTTACTGCACAAGACTGAAAGACAAAAGCAAAATTCAATCAATGTGAACTAGCTCAGAAAAATTTAAAATCTGTTGGTGTAGAAGGAAAATGAGGTTTCAAAAGTCATGAAAGGAATTTTAAAAAATTATACTTTACCTCAAAGTTTGGAAAATTCTTAACATGGGGGTTTTACTTACTTTTCCATAGTTACAGCCCACTACTTTTTCTGCTTTACTATTTACAGAATGCATTAAAATTGTCCTATAAACTCAGTGTCTGCATGAAATATTTCTAGCAATCTGGATTCATGAATAAATTTTATGACTATTCCAAAAGTTAATTTCTAATTCTGTTTAGTTACTTCAGAGCAATTGATTTTTCAAGAGTGAAACCCCATTTTCCATAAGTACTTTCCCAAAAAGCAGGGGGAAAAAGGAGGGGTGGCAGTGTTCTCTTGGAGAACTGGTCTGTCAGCATTTTTTCAGTATAAGTATTTCAGTCAAATCAGAGGAGATAAAAAAAAAAGCAATTTCTTTTGATTTCAATCGAAAGGAAACATTCAAGAAGAAAAAATATTTTATAATTCCAGTCAATGAAGTACCTGGTACTATGAAAGGACAAGATAAAACCACTCATGCTTCATATACAAAGAAAAAGATGAAATAATGAAAGAGAATATGTTATTTGTCTCTGCAAAGAAGTTTTCCTTAGTAAAATTTTAGATCTGATGTGAGATGGGGCATTTAGAATGTCTATTGAAGATTTTGAATTTAGGATTATCTACATGTAAATATTAATTATCATTTTCTTGAACCCAGATCTTTTTAAAATTTAAAATATTAAAGAGATTATATCTTAAAAAGAGAGATTACATTGATTTTTTCAAGAAAATTCCTTATTGACATTAATGGTTGTACACATTTATAGGACACAATGTGACAATTCAATACCTGTAAAAAATGCATAATGATCAAACTAGGATAATTTAGAATTTTCATTTCCTTATACATTTATCAATTACTTGTGTTAGTAAACTTCAAACTTTTCCTTTCAAATTTTATTTATAAAATATATAATAACTTGTTGTGAAGTATAGTTCCCCATACTGTGTTGTAGAATATTAGGACTAATCTTCCTATATCAAATCTCTTTCAAATGCTTCCTGATCTTTAATAACTTTGATTCTATTCTCTACTTCTATTAAATCAACATTTTTATCTTCCATGTAGCAAAAATCATGTGGTATTTGTCTTTCTGTGCCTAATTTATTTCCTTTAACATAATGTCCTCCAATTCTGTTCATGTTCCTGCATATGACTGGTTTTCATTATTTTTTAATGACTGAATAATATCCTATTATGTATACATACCACATTCTCTTTATCCATTAATCCACCAACAAATAACTAAATTGATTTCAAATCTTAGCTTCTGCAATAAACATGGGAATGCAGGTATCTCTTACACTATACTGATTTCATTTCCACTGGCTACTTAACAGTGGAATAGCCCGATTACATGGTAGCTTTACTTTTAAGTTTTTGAGGAAACTATACAGTTTTACATAATGACTTTGCTAATTAAATTGCCACAAACAATATGTAAAATTTCCTCTTTCTTTACATCCTTGCTAGCATTTGTTTTTATTTTTGTTCTGGTTGCTTTGTCTTTTTGATTATACCTACTTCAACTGGGGTCAAATGATATATCTCATTGTGTTTTTGATTTGCATTTCCCTGATGATTCATGATGTTGAATGATTTATCCTATATCTTGGCCATTTCTTTATCTTCTTCTGAGGAGTGTCTAGTCAGATAATTTGTTTATTTTATTGAATTTTTTTCTGTTGAGTTTATTAAGTTTCTTGTATATTTTGAATATGAATTTTCATAGGATAAATAGTTTGTAAATATTTTCTCCCATTCTATAGGTTTTCTCTTCACTCCTCATTGTTTCCTTTGCTGTTCATAAGTTTCTTAGCTTGATATGATCTAATTTGTCTATCCATTTCATTGCCTATGTTGCTGGAGTCCTGTCAAAAATAAAAAAATAAACAAATAAATATTACCTATAACAATTTCTTGAAGTATTTTCCTTATTTCTCTAGTTCTCCAGTGCTTTTCATGGTTTCAGATATTACATTTAAGTTTTGATCCATTTTGAGCTGATTTTTATATATTGAGTAAAAAGAAACTAGTTTCATCTTTGGCATATAAAAATCCAGTTTTCCCAGTACCATTTCTTAACAAGACTATATTTTCTCTAATTTGTGCTTTGGGCATCATTTTCAAAGATTGGTTGGCTATACATGCATACATTTATTTTTAGTTTCTCTGTTCTGTTCCACTGGTCTATGTGTGTTCATTTTTATGCCAGTACCTGACTATTTTGGTTAATATAGCTTTGCAGTATATTTTGACATTAGGTATTGTAGTGTCCCCAGCTTTGTTCTTTATATTCAAGATTTCTTTGGCTATTTAGGATTTCTTGTGATTCCACCTGAATTCTAGGGTTGTTTTCTTATTTCTGTGAAGAATTTCATTGGCATTTTGGTGGGAATTGTATTGGACCTGTTTGTTGCTTTGGGTAGTACATATTAAGTTGCATCTCTTACTCCTCTCCACACTTGGAGTTGCCGTACTTGCCTCTCACCAGTATGTCAAGTACTATAGTTGGTGATATTGAAAAATGCTATATTTCTTTTACTTCTATAGTAGATTACTACAAAATTAATGTTTAAAACAAAACAAATAAATTTTCATAGATTTCAGCATGTGAGAAGCCCAAGACAAAACTCATTGAGCTACTATCAATGTGTCAGCACTGCTGTGCTCTAGGCTAAATCTATTTCTTCACCTTTCCCAGATTGTAATGGAAAATTTCAGTCCTTAAACCTTGACCCTTTTCTTCTATCTTAAAACCAGCAACCTCATATCTCTCTGATCCATTCTCCCATGATCATATTTACCATTTTAACTAATCCCTGGAAAACTTCTCTGATTTTAAGGAACTGTGTAATTAGATTGGGTGCACCTGGATAATATAGGACAATCTCCTTATAAACAGGTCTTTAACGTTGATCATATAAGCAAAGTCCCTTTTGCCAAATACGGTAACATGCTTAGAGTTTGAACAGATATGATCACTACCAAGAACATTTCCTTTTTTCCCTTTGAGTGTTTGGTATTCCAAAACTACATTTAAAAAGTCCTTTGTCTAATCTTACCTGTGGATCTTGTGCAATAACTGCAGATCTCCTTGAGGCTGCTAATGGATATGGTCTTAGAGTATCGTGTCTCCTCTTAAAGATGGATTCCCTTGGAAAACAGACTATAAATTGGAGAATCAATTGTAGGACATTTTTAGGGTGTGTTTTAGGAATTATCATTACAGAAGAGGAGGGAAACGAGAAGAATTGGACAAAGGGAGAGATATGACTCCTATCAAATAAAGCCTACAGAATGGGATATCTTTGCCAGCTGCAACTCTACTAGGGAATTAATATCCAGAATATATAAAGAACTCAAAAAACTTAAAACCAAAAAATAAAGAAATAAATAACCCAATTAATAAATGGGCAAAAGAACTAGACTAAATAGACACTTCTCAAAAGAAGAAGTATAAATTGCTAATAAATATATGAAAAAATGTTCAACATCTCTAGCCATCAGGAAAATGCAAATACAAACTACACTGAGATTTCATTTCACTCCCCTCTGAATGGCAATTGTCAAGAATGCAAATAATAATACAAGAATACAAATAATAAATTTTGTAAGAATGTGACATACATTCATACATTGTTGGTGGGAAAGATACATTCATACATTGTTGGTGGGATTGCAAATTAGTACAACCACTTTAAAGCAGTATGAAGACTCCTTAAAAAATGTAGGACTGGAAATACTATATGACCCAGTTATCTCCCCCTTTTTATATATCCAAAAGATCTAAACTCAGAATATTATAGGAATGCAGCAAGTCAATGTTTATAGTAGCACAATTCACAATAGTCAAGCTATGGAACCAGCACAGAAGCCTGTCAACAGATGAGTGGATTAAAACAATGTGGCATATATACACAATGGAGTATTGTTTAACTATAAAGAATGAAATTATGGAATGAAGGAAGGAAGGAGAGAAAGAAAAGAAAGAAAGGAAAAGAAAAGAAGGAAAGAAGAAATAGTTGGAGGGGGTATTCCATATATATATATGTATATATATTCATTCATATATATATATATATATTATTCACTAATTTTAAAAGATATATAAATACAATAAATATCACTAGATTAGAGAAAAAGAGCTGGGGAGGCAGGAGGAGTGGAAAAAGGGAAATATTGGGGACTGAATTGAACCAAAGTATATTCCATGCTTGTATGATTAAGTCAAAATTATTATATATTATATATAAATATATAATTTATATATAAATATATATTTATATATTATAAATACATTACATATAATATATTATATAAATATATAATATATAATTTATATTATAAATATATATATATTAATATTATATATAAATAAATGTACCAATAAAAAAGTGTTAACTGATGGTGCATTGGTGAAGGAGATTCTTAATCAAAAACATTCCTTTAGATAATCCTGTGTTGCTCTGAGGACCAGTCCTTTAAGCTATGGATGTTACCAGTCACTGGAAGCAGGCTGCCCACTGGGAAGTGAGGCAGTCTGCAACCCAGAGCAACTTCCAGGCAGAGATGGCAGCGGAGAGCCACTTGGCAGCACCACTCAAAGCAGACAAGGAAATAAGTCCTTCTGTTCCCAGTGGAGATCTGGGAAACTCAACACAGTATTCACTACTTACCTCTGACGTTGTCCACATATCCTCTTATAATATGTAGTCCTGGTGTTTGCCCAACCCTCTCAGACCACCATTACCCACAATTATGTGCTTTTTGTTTACATATACCTTTTCCAGCTCCATTTTATTCCTTCTGTTAACAAATGCTGCCAAATCAGTTCTGTCTCATTTCTGTTTCAATGGACTGGAATAAATTGTGTGGAGCTAAAGAAATGTAATATCCTTTGTAAGGGGTGCTGCCTGTTTTCCACAATAATTCTACTTTCAGGTTATCCCCATAATGGGGTAGTAAGGGGGAAGTCAGTACTTTATATCCTTAAATTACATGCATTAGAGAACCAGAATTGAGAATTCTTTCTCTTTCATTATCCTGCACAATGTGACACAGGTGGGTTAATGCCAAATTTTATCACTTCCTGGTTTTTGTGTTGCATGGCAAAAATTCTTGACTTCATTTTCTTTATTTTCAAAATGTGGGTAGCATTATCCTCTTCATAGGGTTGTTGTTGTTGTTTTATTTGTTGTTTTTAGATAAACATGACAGTAAGGTATATCTTGACATATTATATGTACACGGAGTGCAACCCATTATTTATATGCTGAAAATTAGTAATCATAAAATATCTGTGGAACTGTGGGAGGCACACAATCACTGACTAGAATGCATAATTTTTGCTTTGTTCCTGTATTTTATTAATAGGTCTTCAGTAGTCTTTCATCTACATTCCCATATATCTATGCCCCCATGATCGCAGTCCTTATTATTTGCTTAATATATTAGATATTACCATAAGCCTGTAAATATAATATTTTGATAAATTTTAACACACATACTTGTTTTAAGGAAAAATGAGATGTTGTAGGAAAACAAAAATATGGTAATTTTTCACACTTACAAGTCTAAATGTACTTTAATTTTAGGAACATAAATAAATTTTATATGTAAATTGATTGGAAGCTGAATTTAAATTAGGAGCAAATAAGCAATTAATTATGGGACATCTATTTGAACAATAGAGAGATCTGTAAATAAAAATTATTATATTTGTTATTTTATATATTAAAGTACACTTATTCCCAGACCAGAAATATAATTTAATTTTGCTTTAAAATTGGTATATCTTTTGAGCTGTTTTTAAGAAATATTTTATAAGCATCAGATGAAACTCATAAAATTTTTCCTCAGAAAAAAATTATGCATATACAGAGAATTTTGAAGACCATTTCTGGGGCACATAAAACCTGTGAAGTGGAACTTTAGGCTTTTACACATGACTTTCAAACTTTTTAAATAACTCTTATTCTTCAAAAACTACACGAACACATGCAGACATGCACAATAATCCAGTATGCATAAAAGAAACAAATGATCATTAGATATACTTGCACTTACTATGTGCTCTTTACTCTGATTTTGCTGTTTTGGTATATCCTGTTCTATTTTGTTTAAAAAATATATTTGTTGCCAGCTCTCTTACTTGAACTTGTGACCCACTACTCTGTCATAAGGTATAAAAAGGTCAACTCACAGTTTGAAAAATACAGCAGTAGTTCCCCCAGGTTTCCATATTCAAAAGTTATTCTTGGGGTTTTAAACAGAAGTACAGCTGTAAACTTTTGTGTCATAAATAATTAGGAATTTATTATTTGTGTTCAGTTTATAATTCTTAAAGAAAACACAGAAAATGAGTTAAAAGCATCACCATCAAATGATGTCCATGAGACATAGTGTGTGTTCATCTGTGTGGAGTGAGGACTGTTAGTATGAAGTTAGGTAAATTCCTTAAAGAATAACAAGCAGGTAAAATTAATCCTTCTCTACTCTCTTTTATAGTCCATGCTCAATACTTTCAGCTTTTCTTTCAAAATATAGCCAGAATCTTATCACCGTGTTTCAAATTTTCTATTACAATGACTTTCTCACTATTTTCCCTGCATCCAATCTGATCCTACTAACAAAGGATTGTCAAAGGCAGGAGCTGGAGGTTCACACACAGTCCTTCCCCAGTGGCTGCTCCATCAGCTCTTGCCTGCAGTCCCCATCGCCCCCTTTAGCTACTTGTTCTTTGAACATGTCAAGAATGTGATTCTTGTCTGCGTATTTATATTTACTATCCATTGTGCTTTGAAACCTCTTTCCTTATAATGCATAAGCTCTTTTTCTTCAAGCTGATGATAGATATAATTTTATGAAGAAAGTCTTCTCCCACCAGACGTGCGAGCAGGCGTGCGCACACACCCACCGCACACACCCTGAGTAGGTCACTCCATACCATCTCTTTTCCCATTATCTACTTTGTTGTTCTTTGAACTTATCGCAATCTCATAATTTCAATCTACTCTCACTAGAATGTAATTTCCATGAAGACAATAATTTATCTCTTTTTATCTCAGCTGGTACATTCTCTGAATCTGAAAAATGTTTGACACACAATTGATGGTTAGTAATATGTGATGAATAGATTACTTTGTTGAATAATTAATCCTTAGTTTCCACTACTATGTATCAACTGAGATGTTTAGTATTATATTTCTTAATCACTCTAACTATTTGCATTTCAAGAAAACAGATTATCAGAAAAGCTTAATATGTGCCTCGTCACGTGCTTGTACAGGCATAGAAAGAATAGCAAGTTCTAGTGAAGATAACATAGATGGAGAGGAAGAGCAACTGAAGGTATTACCTCTTCCCCATGCACTGACTGAATGCTTATGTCTCCACAAATTTCTCAATTGAAACTTAAACCCAATGTGATCAAATTTGGAGGTGGGACCTTTGGGAGTTGATCACGTTCCTGCTCAGGTGAGTAGTAGTAGTCCTATCAACCATGAGAAATCTGTCCTTGTGAACAGAATTAGTGCCTTTATTAAAGAAGCCTAAGAGAAACTCCTCTCCCCTTCTGTTCTGTAAAGACATAGGAAGACAGCCATCTGTGAACAAGGAAGCGACCCTCATCAGATACTAAATTTGTTAGTGCCTTGAGCATAGACTTCCCACTCTTTCAAACTTCCAGAAATAAATTTCTGTTATTTAATATAATCTAGCTTATGGCAGTTTGTTATAACCATTTGGTGCCCTTAAATAATTTTGTAATATTAAGAATCCTACTGTTTTCTATTATGCTGTATCTATAGGTTTAGAAGAAGCTTTCTCTTCTCATAAATTTTTCCTCTATTCCTCACTCAAATTGGAAATCCTATATGAATAAGAATCCATGTTTCCAAAATAGTTTCCAAAGATCAGGAAAAACTAAGTACAATATAAAAATCACTTTAATAATTTATTCCTTCTTCTCATCTAACACAATAAGGTGGATGTGGATATAAACTTTGTTTCCCTAAATAGTAACAATTATTTTCAAATGTGTAGTATTGAAAACAGACATAGTGACTGAATTTTGTATTTGTCATTCAAAAAGAGAACTTTATAAGAAAAAAAGATAAGAATTTTCTCCTTTATAATAAGGGAGTTTGATCTAAATTTAATAGCAAGTTGAGTTACATTAATATTTTCTTCAACTTATTTGTATTCATGGGAAAACAAATCAAATGATATTGACTTTAAGGCTTTAAATATACATATGTATTTTTCGTAAATTGGATGAGGAAGTAAAGAAAGAAAGAAGAAAAATATGAATGAATGATTTTGTTGCTGAAGGAAAATATATAAAAAGTGAAGGAGGTATCTTCAACAATGGATCAGTTGATTATTTCTTATGCTCATCCCATATAAGATATCAGAAAGCTGGAGCCTAGAGCTGGGGATGCAACCTAGTGATAGAGTGCTTGCCTAGCATGCACAAGGCCCTGGGTTCCATCCCTAGCACCAAACAAAAAAAAAATTGAGCCTAACCCTCTAATGCCTTAATACCTAGGCAGATCTGCAGTACAAGCTGAAGGAAGAATAATCTATAGCAATAGAAATTGTTTTTACTAACCTGTTAGTGGGTTTAATATGGTATATTTAATAGACAAATTAGAGTTTAACAGTCCAGAAGACCACAAAAGCATGCTGCAAAGCAGAAGCCCAAATGGAGGCCAACTAGAAGTACAGAAAGAGCAGAGATAGGAACAGTGGGAATAATTAGGCACAGTGGGAATTATACTATAAATTATGGCCCAGTTCATCTGTGAGAGGATGTGCAATAGTTGTAGTGTCTCCCAAAGATTGCAGAATGCAAGTGGTATATCCAATTCTGCAAAGATACAAGTTGGGGCTACCACACTAGCAAAATGAGAGGCTATTCCAAATGCTGAGGATACTCAGAAAAAATATCATCCATAAAGTTTGAAGGTCGAATGGCCCCCGTGTGTATCAATAGACTGGACGTTAGTAGAGAAAAGTTGTCGTTATTGTGAAGTTACCTTCAAGCATTTGTACAGAAACCTTCTATACATCAAACCATGAGAAAATACACAATATAAAGGCAAAAAATAAAGTGTAAAAATCTTCAAAGTCACATTGACTACTTCACTTAATATCAGATTTATGCATAACTTCTCCACAATCCTGCTTGAAAGTAAAGTCAACCCACACCATTCTCTAATTAGCAATAAATTAGTCAAATACACCATATGTATGGTGAATGTCAGTTCAACCAATAAGCACAGAACATGCTGCTTGAATTTAAGAAGATGACAATTTAGTTGTAGAAAGAAAGCTAACATTGAGAAGCACACAGTTAAATATGCAAATGTACATGACACAGAATATAACTGTCATAGCGTATTCAGTAGAACTGAAAGTGTTGGATATGGATTTACAGAGTGTGAATAGAAGTTGCATTCTGAAGGAGGGTTAGCAACAGAATAGTATTCTATATATTCATAACGATGCCCTGTATTAAATGAGACAAACTAAATGAACATTTGCATTCAGGGTAAATCCATGTGTTGTGTAGGTTGAATGTCAAACTATATATTTCTGTAACTATAGAAGAGCATAAAAATGGTACTATTAAAAAAAAAGTGAATAAAGGAAGCCTGTCCATGATTTTGACTTGCTGAGGGAAGATTTGGCAAAGTGGTAGACAAACTCTAGCTCAATTTCTTTATCTGTATTTCAAAGTAAATGCCTAACTCCAAAGGTTGAAATGTCACCATTTTAAACTAATAATGGAGGCAGAGTTTAAAAGTTATAAGTATATGCTTTTGTTATTTATATAATTAACAAACAATATTATTTCAAAATTATATAAATTTATTTTTACTTAAAAATGTTAAATTTGATTTTAAGAAATTTACACTAAAATGTTCCTTTTTTTAATATTCAGAAAGTTTGGTTTTCTTTCTAATGGAAACTAACTAAAAATAGCAGTTATCAGGGCTTTTAGCATTAGGGAAGTGTTTGTCCTCATTGTAGAAGTCCATTTGTCCAGTTGCATTATTTTCTTTATATCAATTTTTAAATCAGAAGGTATGACACAGATTTTTACAATTATCTCAGTCAAGATATCTTTGGATGATTCATTACATAGAAAAAGTTATGAACAAATTTATTACTTGAATTTGTTTCTGGAATTAGCTTAAATAAGAGGTTGCTTATAAGAGGATTTTAAATATGAGCATTGGTAGTATAATACAACAATCAAGGATGAAATAGGAAATAATTCTCACATAGTTTTGAACTTCCATGTGTTTCCTTTTAGAGAATTTCAATAATAATAATAAGTTTAAGACTCTGGATTGTTATCACTTGAATGTAATGAATACTCAATCAGCAGTGGCTGATGGATTGCTAAGTATGTGGAAAACACAACACTTTGCCAATGTTTTCTGTTCACATTAGCTTTGTTTCACTTTAGTTCAACATTTATTCATGTATTTTTATAACAAATTTGTAAATTCTCTTTTTTTAAATCAGCTCAAGTAGTACAAAAATACTATTTGCCAACCTTACTTTCCAAGTGAAACTTCTATTAAATGTTTAGTCTGTATTATTCACACTCTAAGACATATGGAAATGCATGTATATGTATGTACATATATTTTGTAACTTCGTACATGCACATGTTTTAAAAATAAAAACTGCTATTGTACAGATATTTAATAAAGTCTTTGATAGCATAATGTACTGTGGATTATTCAAATGTTGCTACCTTTTGATCTTCATTGGGCTATGTGGGTAATTATACATTTTTGTGTGTTTATGTGTACATGGATATATTTTACTCATCTATTCATTCATAAACATTAAATCTGTCTCCCAGTATTATGATATTCTGAAAGCTCCATGGAAAGTATTCTTACACATGTCTTGTACACCTGAGCTGCACTTGTGTTATTTGGACAAAACAAAATTCTTAATTTGACCTATGCTGGAAAATAAGATTTAACATATAATGACTTTTATGTCAATGATTCATAAACAAAGTTTAAGGCATCTTTTTATGAAAAAGTTCCTACACATGCCGTACCATCTTTCCTCCTCAGCAGACTGCTTCAACTCAGTCTACAGATCCTGTCTCAAGCATCGCTTCCTGATGTTCCTGTTCCATTCTTTCACTGTATTTTCTTACAGAACCCCATATCCTCCGTCTTTCTTGAGCTTGTCAGAGAAACACACACACACACCCTACACATATATTTGTAGGTATAGTTTTAAAGTTTACTTCTATCTCCTTTACAAATTTTAACCTCAATTAGCAATACAACTTCCATTTTTGCTTATAATAACATTTTAAATTTAAATGACTGTCTATCACACAGTAGAATTAAGAACTACTTTTGTCAGTGACAAAATTAATGAATGACTTTAATGAGTTTTAAAACCATATAAAATATGAATTTGGTCACTTTGAATTTTTGGATTAATTGGGGGGATTTTCATATATATCCAATATGTATGTAAGTTTCTTTTTATTTTTCATAACAGCTTAGAATTTTGACTTATCAAAAGTTTATATTTGTATCTTATTGCTGTTGTGACAAATTACTGCAAATTTATCCCTTAAAACATCACAAATGCATTATCTTATGGTTCTAGAGGTTTAAATTCTGAAAACAGAACACAGGATGGAAACAATGTTTTCCACATGGTTGTATTTTCCTGGAGACTCCAGAGAAAACACATTTATTGGCTTTGTTCAAATTCTAGAGGTCACTTTGAGTCCCTGGCTTGTGACTCCTTCTTCAATCTTGAGTATGCACCAGGATAAACTCAGGGTTCTTCAGTGCATACTGTTGTTCTAACATAGACTTCTTGCCTTCCCCTTACTAAGACCTTTATAATGTGATTGCATTGTATCTATCCAAATATTCCAAAACAATGTTCCCATCTCAAGATTCTTAATTACATCCATAAATGTAACATTTTCCCTTATAAAGTAGCTGTTCACAGGCTCCAGAGATTAGGGTAGAGACATCTTTCGGGGATAGCATTTTCTCTACACAGAGGCATATTATATTTCTCCCTGTGAGTGTGTATGTGTGTGTGTGTGTGTGTGCGCACGCACACGTGCACACACATGAATGCAATGTGCAGATGTTTTTTATTGTCACTAGTTATGTGACTAAAATATTTGATATATATTTTCATTACTGTTGGTACTTAAGACAAATGAAATTTAGTTTACTTAAATTCTTAGTTCTTACAAATGGCTCCTTTATTAATTTAAGCTGATTTTCTTGAAAAATTTAAGTATTTCACACACAAATATTCTTGTTATTCATATGATTCCTGTTACTCATTGAATCAATTGACTTTTTAAAATTAAATTTGAAGTGTTTGCCTAATCTTTAATTGTTCTTTTATCCAAAGCACCCTGTTCTTGTTTTATGAATGTGAAATCTTCTTGAATTTCCGACAATATATATTAGATATATATTTTACTTTATTTTTTTATTATATTAAATGTTAATTTATTTGTTGGCTTGGTAACTCTATATCCCTGTCTTTACTGATCTCACATATCTGGTGATAATTCATGTCCCTTCATATAAATAAAGGAGTGATCAGTAATAATTAGTAATACTGAATGATTTGTATAGGAAACTATCAGGTTTCTTTATAAAGGTCATTGTCATGAAACATAACTACTAATAGCTAAATCTACTTGAAATATATGATTCAGCTATGCTCTAGTCTGTGAGTTATACAGATCATTTGAGAAACATTGAAGTCACCAATTGTGCCATTTTCTTCTAACTCTGACATACTTTGTATATGAAATATCATAGACAACTAATTAATTTTTGCTTAGAGAGTTGGTTTTTCTTGCTATCATTAATGTAGGAGCAAAGCATGATAGAACTGCTTTGCTTGAAATCCAGGGAATTAGTTCCATTCGTTACCCCTTACAACACCAGTTGTTGCTGACTAATGATTTCTGGAAGTTTCTTTTCAAAATTCATTTCTTCAGTAACCCTTTATGTCCAGTTACTAATATGTATGACTATCTTTAATTTTGTTGTTGATTTGAACAAAAGAGCTCTTTAGTTTCTATAATTTTTTCCATGTGACTGGATGGTTTTTCTAATTACTTGGTGTGCCATAAGTTTCATCTTTCTAGTGCAGATTTTTTTAGTAAAGGTTCAGAAAAAAGGCACTAAATCTCATGCTTTCAATCAAATAGTTGTTGGATATTAGGAGTTCTTAGGCATGTACATGAAACACAAAGAACTTATGGTAATTGATACAAGATGACCCAGTGGAAAGATGAAAGATAATCTGTGGACTAAATGTTATCAATAACCACAAGATGATATATTTAAAAAATACATGAAGTACTAAAGCGAATCTGAAGATTTGGGACTGTTCTTAGAATAACAATGTTTATATTGTGTACTGAACAGTGTATAGGATTTAAACACACAACTAGGGATGAGGGAAAATTACCAGAAACAAAAGCTTCAAAATGAATGTCCTAGTTTAAGGAATAATATAATGCAATATACATTATGATATGATATGATATGATATGATATGATATGATATGATATGATATAGTGTTTTAAAAAATAGTCTGGAAAACTTTTTCATCATTAACATTTATTTGTCACAACTAGAAAAAATAATCACTGGCAGAAAGAAGAGGAGGTTACAAACTAGCCTCTGACGTTCTTACTGTATTCTATAGTATTCTTCACAAAAATGATGCTATATTGTACCTAAAACATTTTAATGTCAGTGTACAAATGAGCACAGACACTGTGGTCTTTTGAAAGTCATTCAGCCCTATGATAATGAAAAGTGGCAGCTGATTAATTTTTTGTAGTCATGCCTCTAATTTTATGACACCCCAGATGTTCCCTTCTCCTCCATTTAAACACTACACACACTGCAAAGCATAAACATATTTGTTTTCCAATGTGCAATTAAAACAGCCTGAACTCTAGAGACCATGGCAGTGTTATTTGACCTTGTGTGAGTTGCAGTTACAATATTCAGCAACCAAATTATGATAAAACAAATAAGAGGTTAACAAAATGGCTTTATTTTTTTCAAATTCATAATAAAGAATAATGCCAATCAAATATGTTTATTTTTACATTTTTCTCTTTCCCATTTTGGCCGGCATCTACATTGTCTTTTAAGATTCAATTTTTCTTTAACTTTGCATTAATAGATCCCCTTATGTATGAATTTTTATATAATACAATAAATTTCTCTATTTTATTAATTAATATGTATTTTTATTAATCATATCGCGATGAACTTGCATGCAGATATAAAGCTGAAAGTATATTTCACATATTTTAAACAGCTCTATTGGGGCATAGAAATGTAATGTACATTTCACATTGAAATGTACAATTTGATAAGTTTTGGATTATGTATATGATCAAGAAACTATTACAACAATTATGAACAATATATTTAATCTTTCCCCAATGTTTCCATATGTTTCTTTATAATACTTCCATTCCTTCCTTCCATGACCAACTCCATTACTTCATTTCCAGGCAAATGAAGTATCAGCTTTTTACACAAGTTTAAAAGGTTCGTTTGCATTTTCTATTTCTAATATTTTATGTAAATGAAATCATATTGTACTCTTAACTTGTTTCACTTAGCATTATTATTTCAAAATGCATCTATGCTGTGATATGTGTCATTAGTTACTCCTGTTTATTATTGAATAATAGGTAAAATTATAGATATGCCACACTTTTATTATATATTCATTCATTAACATTTGAATTGCATATGTGATCTAGCTGTTACAAGTAAAATTCTTATGATAATTTATGTAAATGTTGTATTACAGACATATAATTCCATTTACCATAGGTGAATATCTGTAAATAGAATGGTTAGATCTATGGAAGTCATACACTTAATTCCTTAAGAAACCAACATTTTCCAAGGTGGATATATCATTTCATGTCTCTACCATCAGTATGTCAAAATTCCAATTCATCTTTATCCTTGACAATATTTAGAACAAGTAATCTCTTCAAATTTTGCCATTCTGATATTGGAAATTTCAATATTTATTTCTCTAATAACAATTGATGATATGTATCTTCTCATGTGCTTATGGAGTGTGCATATTTTCTTTGGTAAATGATTTGTGAAATCTTTCACTCATTTTTATTAAATTGGTTTGTTTTGAGAATTTCAAGTACAACACTTTTATCAGAAATATGATTTGTAAGTATATTCTCCTCACATATAACTTGTTTCTTGATTATTTTTATAATATCTTGCTTTTAAAATTATCATTTTATTAGTGTATTGTTATTTTGCATGACAGTGAGATTAATTTATTCCATATTTGTATATGCAGAGATATCTTTCTAAAAGCAAATGTTTTTATTTTAAAACAGTCCAATTTATCAATTTGTTCTTATCGACTTTGCTTTTGGTATCATATCTTAAAATATGTTGGTATAACACATTACACAAAGGTTTTTCTCCTGTGTCTTATTCAGAATGTTTATTATTGCAGATATAACATTTTAATCTGTGAATAATTTTGAATTAATTTTTGTACATGGCATAAAATACATTTATGTGTGTAAGTCTGTATTTTTGCAAATTGATTTTAATTATTAAAACTACTGAATTATCTTTACACATTTTTGCCACAAACTAATTGTATATAAAAGGGAATGTTTCTGTATTCTTCATTCTGTCTTCTTCCACTGATCTGTTAGTTTTCATACCAATCCTACACAGTTTCTATTGCTCTTCCATTGAAACATTTCTTGATATAGCATTAGTTCTCTTGCTTTGTTTTTATTTAACTAAATTTCTTGGATAATCTAGATTCTCTGTTTTTCTATATGAATTTAAGTTTAAGTATATTATTAATTTTACTTAATGAATTAATGAGTAAAGATTACCTATATATAATATGTATCTAAAATCTAAGGTACATGTAAAGTATAAAATCAAATGTAAACAAAGAAGAATATCTATTTCAAATAATTCCTTAAAAATCCAAAAATATCTCAAATTACTTGCATTTTAATTGACATAACAAAGGCATTGAAGTGATCCTTGGTGTCTAAAAGGTATATGCATTTTTAATGAATTGGAATTTTATCTTTTAGAGTTTAATTATGTTAGAGCTGGAAAGAACGATCAAATCCAACTCCCTCATAGGTCCTAGGGAACTCAAGAAATTAGCACAGGATTATATTTACAGTGGACAATATTGTTTCATATACATTATACTCATCTGATACTCCAACCTTCATTTATTAAAATATACTTTACTACAGAATTAAAAAGACAAGTTATTATTAGTGGTATTTTTGCTTTATACAATAAAATATATCTGTTTCTACCATAGATCTATAATGGAAATCTAATGTGCTTTGATCTTCTGTCAAATATAGTATTTCTTTATCTTCCATATTATCATGTTAATAAAATTATTTATCTTAAATTTTGAGGAATTTATTCAATATTCTTTGATAGACTCTATTTCATTCTCAATTTGGCTAAATCATTTTAGCAAGGTCTTAATGTCTATATTTGAAAATGACATCATTAATTATTATGGTATTTATTAACACCAAAAATATTATACTCTGCAATAACTTATATTTTTGAAATCAAGGGATATGAAGGATTGACAACTTTTTAACTAATATAAGTCTTAAAAATCTAGAAACTTTGGCTCAGAAATAATACAGGAATGCCTGAGCCAGGAGAAAAAAGACACTGTCAAGATGAATGAAAAAAAGAGTCAACCATGAAATAGTTCACTTCCTATTTCATGTTTTCTATGCAAGCAAATAAGAGACATTTCTATGTAGTCTTCTGCATTAGGAACGAATTTTTTAACCTAAGATGCAGCAAAACTATTCCTCCGAGAAAGACTGATTAAAATATTCTTTGTCCTGAGGATTAAGGTGTCATGCTCATGAGCCAATGGCTTGTTAACTCTCCAATCCATCTTTCATTCATTCGTGGTTTATTAACTTCATAAAAGGCCATTGCTTTTTTACAGACTGTTTGAAGGGTCCTTTGAGAAAAGATGTCCTAAAAGTAAGCAATCCCTTTAATAGTATCTCACTATGCTACTAATGTAGGTAGAAGAAAGGTAATGTCATTCACTTCAGCTACCAAACCTTGTTAATCACTTCCCCCAAGAGTGACAGATACTGTCTGTGGCAGTTACTCTCCTACAGCCCTGACCTTTCTGGCTAAAGGCTTCCAACTGATCTTAGGGAGTCCCATCATAATGATTCCCAAATTTCTTTCTAACTTGTGATTTCTAGAGTGTATTTGCCACATTGCTGAGAACTTTGGTAGCAAGAAATATATTTTGCAGAAGAGCAAGTAGCATGAGAATTAAGAAATTAGCATAAGAGCAATGCTTCCATCTCTAGAAGATCACATTTCTGTTAACATAAGAAAAAAATTTAGCAAAATTTTATTGTGATATAAGTCTTATGTGGTCAAGAATGTGAACAAAAGAAGAGTGATAAATTTTAATAATAATAATAAATTAATAACAAATTAATAATAATAATAGCACAAAACATATAATACATATAGATTGCTAAACTTCCATGGTTTTTCAGTTTTAAAATTGATAATAACTCAAAATTTAAAAAGTTTTATATTGCTGAACAATTATTCTCTTTTTAAACTGTCCTTATGATCAACTATTAAGGAAAATTTTCAGTTCCTCTGAGAAAGAAGCAAGGGCAAGATCAAAGCTGTCTTTGAAACTTTGGTTTCGTTTTATATGAGAAATAAAATGAATTAAACATATTGGAATATTTTTTTCTAAAAAAATCATCATCTGACTATTAAAATGTTGCCCCTAGCATCAAGGAGATTTTTAATAGATACCAATGATCAATTCTAAAAAATGTGCTAATCCAGAGACCTCAGTCATAATTTCATACTTAAATATAACACATTCATTTAACACCATTTAGAATAAAGGCTTTTGTCTAAAGAAAAAAACGTTAAAATTGTGTTATTTGATAATTATTTCCTTAAATTATATTGTAAACAGAACTTTTCTGAAATTCCAAGTTCCCGCATGTACTTCACAATAATTGAAATATGTCTTTTTTTTTGTTTTTATGTGAACAAATGTCTATTTGAAGCACATAATTAAATATTTTGATAAGGAAATATTTACTCACTGTATTATTAAAATAGCAGTGACTATATATTAAATTATTGGAATGTTTCTTTAACTGGAAAGGGCTTTGTTAGTTTGTTTTTCTTTCCAAAAAAAGAAAATAATTCCATTAGAACTACAGGGAGGGAAGCAGGTAGGCAAAAGTAATTACAGAACTGGAACTGTTCCAGAACACTGGGGCTAACATCCTGATTATTAGAGCAGCATCTTTTACAGCCACAAGTGATTTCAGATTAGCCTAATCCATTAGTTCCTGCTTCCCCCAAAGGCCCCTTCCAGTTCCTGCTAGAGCAATGTCCACCCAGTAAGACTGGGGATAAATTTTCTTTTCAGTACACTATAGCTTCCAAAATCCACGTAAAGCCATATTTGATTGCTTAGGCAGTTGTCAATACGAAAACATTCTATCCTGTTGTCAAAGGACTAAGATGCTAAGATGCTAAGGCACAGAAGTTATACACATGTACAAACCAGAAAGAAAATACTAAGAACATAATTTTACATCATTTGTAAAACCATGGCATTAAAGTGAGGGGCAAAAATGGATCTGCAGGGGTGGGGTTGGGGCTCAGTGGTAGAGTGCTCACCTAGTGCAGGTGAGGCCCTGGATCCTTAGCACCAATAAGAATAAATAAATAAAAACAATAAAGCTATTTTGTCTGCCTACAACTCATAAATATTTTTTAAAAATGTATCTGCAGAACCCCTCTCAGCATATTATATATGAAGTGAAAAGTAAATGTTAAATGAATGAATTATACAAATAATGACATATAAGATTTAGGAAGGGTTTTAGGACCATAGTTCAGAGAGGCAGAATAAAGAATTTAAGATACTCTGGTGTTGTTGAAATATTTTTAGATTCATGAAGGAATTTACGGAGGAATATCAAGATATGTCATCACATCATTCTTCTAATTTATAAACAGCAGGTTTGCATGATCTTCACTATTACATATAATGATTAGAAGAATTTAATAAAACAGATTCATCACTTTCACACTAAAAATTTGAAAGAATCAGTGAAAGAAATACAAACACACACACACACACTCACACACACACAAATGCACACACACAGACAAACAATCTAATTACCAAGGAATAATGTTCCCAATTTATCTACTGCTCACATATCCCTGCCTGGAAGATGCCAGAATTAACATAATTTACAAAAATCACTCAAACTTTAACAAGAAAAAAGGAAAAAATTATCCCTCACGGTTTACATTTTTCTTAATAAGTTGGCTTATGTGTTAGTCATTAATACATCAAATGAATTCTGTCTTTGTATAAGTCATTTTGCCCCAAGTGGCAATAAGCTACTTACCTTGGTGTTAAGAAGGAATATAAACTAGCTACTATGCTGTAAAATTATAGTGAATATTTGAACCAAAGTCTAAAAGTGTTCATTTTCAAATGATTTTTGGAATTTCAAGAAACATAGGTTATCTGTATTTTAGATAGCTCACATTTCAAAACACACATCTTTGCTTAAAGTAACCAGAAAGCTGTCAGTGCTTTCAGTTCATCAAGAAGATTTGGGCATCCAACAGAACTCTCTATTTACTTCCAGATTTGTCATTTGTTGAAGGAGTAACTTTTTAAGCTAGAAAACAACTTCACTCTGATCGTGTCTTAAAGTATCATATTGTGCTGTGTTTTAACCTAAGTTAAGTAATATTGCCTTAGTTTTGTCATGAAGAACAGGGCAAATATCAAAACTTGGTGCTATCAAGAGGATTAAACAACATGAGACTAATATAATATAATTAGATAATGCAATATATATTAATTTCCTAATTTCTACCTCATTATCACCTTTGTCCGTTACAGACACCAAGTATGCCAAAATATATATTCCTAAAAATTGAAATGTGAATGCATGATAGAAAATGAAGAGAGTGCTCCTCCAAGCAAATAATTTATCCAGAAGGTCTATCCAAGAAACATAAGTCAGAAAGAATGTAGTTCCACATTTCTACTGAGGATTGATGGGCAGGTTAGCAATCAACCTTTTATTAGAATATGTAACTGTACTTCTTGCTTTGAACTTTAATTTCATTTTCAACATAGATCACAAAATGATCCATAAAAAGAGATGGATTATTAAATTAAGAATTTTAAGTGTCATTGTTCTTTTTCCTCTAAATAAAATTTCACAATAGATCATGTGAATTCTCAATGAGTTGTATATAACAGCCATACACACTGTATATGGTAGTATTTACAAATTATAAATTTGAGATCCAGGTTTGGCACAAGACTAATAAATATAAAAGAAGAGATCTTCTTCCTCTAATAACATTCATCATAAACAATTACAAATACTTATGCATAGGGTTTTTTTCCTGGTTAGTTTCTAAATATCTTGAGATTAAAGGCTACACTTTTTGATCTTTACTATTTATTTGTATCCCTTGCACAATTTCTGGCTTGTAGAAAGTATACAAGTGCATCATAGATTGAAGCAATTAAAGATTAAAATTTATCCTTAAGAGAACAGAGAGGAAGACTGGGTTACTCTTTCACACAGAAGTAGTTGTGATCAGATCTATTCCACTTAGGGTGTGGAATTTGATGGGCTTATTATGTGTTCAAGCTAACAAATTACCCTAAAAGAACTTATCATGGGATTGTCATATCCTACACAATAAATTGCACCCTTATTCATGGTTTTGCATACTAAAGAAGCCTCTTCTCAAAAAGCACTGGTAATAGAACAATATTTCTCAATCTCACAGGTTTGGAATAAAAAATGAAATGACAAAATAGCATTCTTACAATGGTGCTTCAGAGTTTCTAGCATAGGTAGATGGATGCAGTAAACATACTAGTGGTGTGGACTTGCATGTATTTCAGATACAGAAAGAGTTTGGCATTGGTTAGAAAACCAAGTTTGTATGATTTTCAACATATAGCATCAGAATGTTCAAATCAACCGTCAGTGCAAAGGTAAAGGGAGAGAGAACCATATGGCCACATAATGATGAGTAAGTAGTTCACACTGTGAGTAAGATGTCTTTAAAAAGAAATATATTTCATGCAGGTGCAAATTGGTGAATTTTAAGAATTTCAATGAAACCTTAATTTTCAAGCAGACCAATTTGAGTACTAAGGAATCAGGATGTCAGGTACTAATAGAGATATTGTTGTTTTAAAATACTATGATTCAAACAGAGCACCTGTAGCATTTTCTGCAAATGGGGATGAATTATACAAGGAATATTCATTCCTCTTTAGAAAAAAAAATACTGCTATAGAACAATGCTCTTAACAATCAAGTCTGCATTGGTAGAAATGAAAAAAAAATGTATATATGTGCCCATGTGCTTAAGGAAATTATAACATTAAAGAAATAGATTTTACAACACTACACAGGTGTCATTTTATATGTATTCATTATTCCTAAATAATGTTAATTAATTAAATATTTTGTTTCTATTATTTTTCTATTTTTTTAGTTTTATATTTTGATATAATTATAGATTCACATTCTTATAGTTTGGATCTGGAATGTCTCCCAAAGACTCATGTGCTGAAAGCTTAGTTTCTAATATGGACATGTTCAGGGGCTTTTGGAAGAGATCGTAACAAGAAATCTCTAACCTCACCAGTGGAGTCATCCATTGATGGATTCACAGCCAATTGGACTACTGGGAGATGTCCGAAACTGTGGAAGATGGGACCTGATTAAAGAAATTGGATCCCTGGGGGTGTACACTTGGGGTCTATATCTTTTCCCAAGTCTGCCTTTCTCCCTTAACCCCTCTTCCTCTCCTGGTGTCTCCCTCTCTCCTCTTGCTTCCTGGCTGACCATGAGGTGAGCAGCTGTGTTCTACCACAGAGTTCCACCATGATGTTCTGCTTTACCATAGGCCCAGAAACAAAAAACCCAGCAGACCATGGGTGGAAACTTCTGAAATTTAGAGTCAGAATGAATTTTTCCTGCTTTGTGTTTCTTAGATATTTTGTCCTATCAGTGGAAAGTTTACTAACAGACATGTACACTTAGGAGAAATAATACAGAAATCAGTCTGTCCTTCATTTTTCCCAAGGTGGAAGCAACTTTCTTAACTATGTAATAAGTAACAAGGATATTAGTATTTATAAAAGTCCTCTGACCTTATTCAGATCCAATAGTTTTACATATACCAGGCGTGTATATAAATTTGTGTGTATGCACACATGCTGTGTATATCTTTGTTTAGTTCTATGTTACTTCATCTTATCCTATATTCCTATAACCACCACATGAATACACATAGAGAAACGTTTCATCACAAGGATCCTAAAACCTGCACTCTTACACATTTTTCAGTATAAAATACAATTATTAACTTCAGTCCTATGCCATACATTAAATCTCTGGAATTATTCATTGCACTTAACTTCAAATTTGTAACCTTTGACCTACACATTTTTGAGTGAACATATGTTTTTGATACCCGGGTATTGTATAACTAGAAGTGAAATTTCTGGGCTTTATGGTAACTGTTATTTTAACTTTTTGAGAAAATGCCAAATTGCTTACTACAGTGCTGCAACATTTTATATTCCCACCAGCAATCTATGAGAATTCTAGTTTCTCCATTTCCTTGCCAACAATGATAATTGCCATTATTTTTCATATCCATCCTGGTGGGTGTAAAGTGATATCTAATGATAAGTTTTACTTGATTTTGTCTCATAAGTAATGATTTTGAACATTTTTTTTCCGCTGCTTACTTTAAAAGTCAGGTACTAATTATTCTTTAAATATTTAGTAGAATATATTATTTTTACCATTTGGTCCTGTTTCTGATTATTGATTCAATCTTTTGTTAAACATAATTATATTATCTATTTCTATTTGAGTCATTTTTGATAGTTTATATGTTTTAAGGAATTTTTCCATTATATTAACTTTTCTAGTTATGTATATTTTTTCATAGTGTTTTTTTATAATCTATTTCTGTGAGATAAGTGGTAGTGTACTCACCTTCATTTCTAAATTTAACATTATTAATTTTCCCTGGTTGCCCATCCTGCTTTGGTCATGGTAGATAAAGTTTTGTCAACTTTGTGGATTTTTTTTTTTTTTTTGGTACTGGGGATTGAAATCAGAGGTACCCGACCACTGAGCCACATCCCCAGCCCTATTTTGTGTTTTATGTAGAGACAGGGTCTCACTGAGTTGCTTAGCACCTCGCCATTGCTGAGGCTGGCTTTGAACTCGCGATTCTCCTGTCTCAGCCTCCCTAAGTGCTGGGATTACAGGCTTGAGCCACCGCGCCCGGCTAACTTTGTGGATTTTTTTAAATGAAACAACTTTTGCTTATCTTTTTTATTTATTTTTTGGTACTGGGGATTGAAATCAGAGGTACCCGACCACTGAGCCACATCCCCAGCCCTATTTTGTGTTTTATGTAGAGACAGGGTCTCCCTGAGTTGCTTAGCGCCTCGCCATTGCTGAGGCTGGCTTTGAACTTGCAATTCTCCTGTCTCAGCCTCCCTAAGTGCTGGGATTACAGGCTTGAACCACCGCGCCCGGCTAACTTTTCCTTATCTTTAATGAACAACAAAATTTTATATATTTATCATGGGCAATATGATATTTTGATGTCTACATTATAGAATGAGTTAATCATTCTAATTAACATGTATCACCTCAGAATTAACATGTTTTATGGTGAGAACACTTAAAATCTATTGTGAGCAGTTTTTTCAAAATCCAATACAAGTTTATTATCCATACTCACTATGTTGTGCAATAGATCTCTTTAACTTATTACTTCTAACTTTCATATTAAATCCTTGATCAACATCTTTCCAATTCTCTCTCTGCCTCTCCCCAGTATCCTCATTCTATTTTCTGTTTGGATGAGTTCAATTTTAATGGACACCACAAATAAATGAGATCATGTGCAATTTGTCTTTTCATGCCTTGATTATTTAACTTAACATGATGTCCTCCAATTTCATCCATGTTGTCACAAATGATAGAATTTCCTTCATTTTAAAGACTGAGTAATATTCTATTGTGTACACATGCCACATCTTCTTTATCCATTAATCTATTGTGTGGCTTAAATTGATTTCATAACTTGGTTATTGTGAATAATGCTTAACATGCAGAATATTTCTTTGACTTATTGATTTAATTCCCTTCAGATATATAACCAGTAATGGGATTGCTGAATTATAAAATTGTTCTATTATTTAATGTTTTAAGGAACAACCATACTTATTTTCCTAATGGGTATACTAATTTACA
Source organism: Geosciurus inauris (assembly GCA_004024805.1). NCBI lineage: Eukaryota > Metazoa > Chordata > Mammalia > Rodentia > Sciuridae > Geosciurus > Geosciurus inauris. Next base: position 49,437 of record PVHX01006710.1, read on the forward strand.
TTTTAATCAATAATGCAGGGTTTTCCTTTACTCCACATCTTAGTCAAAACTTATCTTTCATCTATTTGATAATCATTATAAAATAGGTATAAGGTGATATTACACTCATCAAATGTATATATTGACATGGGTAAGACTAATACAATGTTGTCTATGTAATATTTCATTTAAAACAGAATTTTTCCCGGGTGGTTACTAGGGATTGAACACAGGGTCACTTAACCACTGAGGCACATCCCCAGCCCTATTTTGTATTTTATTTAGAGACAGGGTCTCACTGAGTTGCTTAGTGCCTCACTGTTGCTGAGGCTGGCTTTGAACTAGTGATCCTCCTGCCTCTGCCTCCAGAGCCACTGGGATTACAGGCATGCACCACCATGCCTGGCCCAAACAGATTTAAACAAACAAACAAACAAATAAATAAATAAAACATAGAATAGAAATTATCTGTCCTGAAGGGTAATCTTTGCATAATTGAAAAGACTATGTATTCTAAGACTATGGATGGAAAGTTCCATATAGATTTATTAGGTAGATTTGTAATTCAAGACCAATGTTTCTTTACTGATTATGTTTTATGATCTTTCCATTTTGGAAATTGGCTATTGAAGTATCTTACTGTATTACAGTCTGATATCATGAAACAAATATATTTTCTTTATTTCCCTATTTTTTCCACTCTTTATTCAGTTGATATATGACAAGTATTATTAAAAGTCTGTTAATATAATTTCTTAATCTATATTCAAAATGAAAATAACATTTATACCTTTTTTCATAATTCAGATGTTTAAGTAAGTCAGTAAAGGAAAGGAATCAAAATTAGTGTAGCATCAAAACTTGTATCAACTTATCAATCAGCAAAATAGTCAGAGTAGTAAACAATTTACTTTCCAGCAGGTTCACATAATAATATATGAAATCATAGTACTGTCATGACCTTTCCAATTTAGCTTGCTCTCATATTTTCATGTTAAAAAGACTATGTAAAGGCTGTGACAGTGAAGAAAAACAAAAAGAAGAGAAAAAGCACACACTTTTAAAAGGTATTAGGAGTATGGATATACTTGACATTTTTCACTATTAAGGTGTTTGACATGCATGCTCTTTATTCACATACATTAAAAAATTTAATAAACAGATCATTTAAGTAGAAATTTAAATTATTTGAGCAAATATTTTGAGGAATGATAGCCAATGTGGGGCACTGATATCTACTTTAAAAAAAAGAAGGCATTAAACCTCAAACTATAGAACATATCTACCTGCTAGTGATTTGACTAAACATTTCTAAATGAAACCTTATCTTGAAGCTAACTATGGTAGTCATTAATGGCTACATTTTCTTTTAATTAAAATTATTAGACTCTAAGGTAACACTGAATTCACATTTACTAGGAATATATAGACACCATATCAGCAAAATGTATAGGCTGTGAATTTATTCATAGGCATACAAATATCTCCTTCACTAGATAACAAGTTGAAACTTCTTTGGATGTATCTAGAAAGCTAGATTAAGTTTTTATTTCATATAATGTTATGTTGCTACTTACTGACTTTTTCCTTCAGCTTGATCTCCCTTTAGCATTCCCTGTAGGCAGATCTAGTGGTGTTAATTTCTCTCAGCTTTTCTTTGTCCAAGAAAGTTTTGATGTCTTTTATTTTTATAAGGAAAGTGTAGTTGGAGATACTATTGTTGGTTTGTACTCCTTTCTGTTTTTTAAGGCCTCTGCTAAAAATCTACAGATGATCCTACAGATGTTCCCTCATATGTAATAAGTAAGCTTTATTTTGTAGCTATTACAACTCTTTTAGAAGAGTTTAATTTTTAAATGTGTCTTGATGTGAGTCTTTTTAGAATTACCTTACACAATTTTACTTGAGCTTCCTAAATATGAATTTCCATTTCCTCCTCTTGAATTGAAGTTTTCTGCCTTTATTTCTTTGAATATGTTTTCTTTGTGTCTCCTCTACTTTGGTGATCCAATACTGTATTTACTCTTCCATTTGATGACATCCCTAAATCCTTTAAAATATCTTCATTCCCGCTGAAGTTTCTTTCTAATGGAGGTACTTGGGAATTAAATCAGCCAAATTATGTGTATATAACAATGAAGCCCACTGATATTTATAAATATAATGCACAAATTTTCTTTAAAAAAACAATTAAAGATACATCTATAAATCTTTATTTTCCTCAGATTTAATATTTTCAGTTATCTGTCTTTATATTCACTAATTCTTCTTTTTGCTTGATCTAATCATGCCACTCCTTTGTTAAATTTTTTTAATTTAGTCATTTTATTTTTCAGCTCTATGAATCATTTCATATTTTTATATATTTTCTCTGTTGAAATTCTTTGTTCTTGTATTACTCACCTTTGTGAGCATTTTTATGACTGTTCATTTGAATTGAATACAAATTATATCACCTATCTCCATGTTATTATGGTTGATTTCTGAAGATTTATCTTATTTTATTTAGAATACATTTACCTGTTTCTTCTTTTCTTTTGACTCTTTGTGGTGAATTCTGCACATAAGACAACCTCCTCTCCCAGTCTATTTAGACTGGTCTCATATAAAAGATGTTTCTTCCCAATCAACCCAGCCAGATGTGTGAAGTCCCTTTCAACTCTTATCCAAACCTCAGTCTTTTTGTTTTTAGTATCCCCCAGGATGTTACAATGTGCTAGGTGGTGCCTATAAAGGTGAATGAGAAGACATTTCCTCAAAATGTAGCTGTAAAGCCTTGAGTATTAAAAGTGTATTCTAATTCCTTCTTTCCTTGTGAAGAAACTGAGAGCTAGAGTTGACCTCCCACTTGTGCTGAAATATATTGAAAAATGATGTCATGGCAGATGCCTGCACTCTCTTTCAAACTGCTCATTTTGAGCCAGTGGAAATAGCTACTGAACATTTTCAGTTTAAAGAAATCATCTTTTTTGTTGTTGTTCACTAGAAAACTCAGGAATAGAGAGTTTAGAAACTCCCAGAGGTAGGATATTTAGGGGTCAATATCTTGGGTTTGAGTTATAAAAATTAGTGTTCAAGGTGTTGAAACTGCTTTCATGAATAGGCTGCAGATGTGGAACTACTCCTAGTGCAAGTGAAAGAAGGTATGGGAAATATTGCCCCTTCTGCTCTTGTTAGTAGAGCTTCCAACCTTTTTCCAAAGAGAGAGATTGCAGAGTTGGAATTATCTTTGGAAGAAGGTGTAGGGGGTGGTCACTCTCCTGTTCAGGCAAGCCAAGATCTCCCATCCTCCCTTCAGGGACACTCCTCTGGTTTGGGGTTATCACTGAAGCCATCTGGGAAAGAAGTCACCGGGGAGATCCTGCTTTCAGATTTGCACTTGAAAAAGTCCCCCAGGATTCTTCCAAGAGAGATTTCAGTTCTCTGTCTTGAGAAAACAAGGAAAGAAGACATATAGAGTATCAATTCTCCCATTTAAGCTTGAAGAATATTATTCATTATTTGCTATGTGGTCGCATAGATGCAAATAGTTAGAAGCCAGGACCACAGGAAGCTTCTGGGAAAATTTGCAGTGAAACCTCTTCTAGGGCAATGTTGGAGGCAAGATTGGTCCCAAAGCTTATAACTCTTGAGAATATGTGCATCATTCAAAAACTTCCCTTTATTCTTTGTGACTAAGGGAAATTAGCCAGTGCTAAATCTCTGCCAATCCTTAAGCAAAGTTCTTAAGAGTTAAACCTGTCAATAGGGACCATAAATGTAGGGACTGAAATGGAATCACTCAATTATTTTGTGTGTAAACTATGTACAAACCTTTAGATGGTAAAGGCCTCTCATGCCTCAGAAAGATGCTGAAAATTAGATATTTATAAAATTTTTAGGCATCACAACCAAGTTGTGATTAGCACAAAAATGTATGTTCTTATTTTGATGGGGACGTTTTTTCAGTCATCTGGTACACAGAAGACTTTCATGTTTACTTTCATGTATACTTTCATCTATATTTTGGCTTTCACTCATAGAGAATATGTCTGTGTGTATGCATTTATTTTCTGTGTCTGTGGAAGGAGGGATAGTCAGGAACTTTCTAATTCTAATTCCACCATGTTGCTGATATCATTTTGTACATGGGTTATTTTGTTTTGTTTTGTTTTGATTTGATTTTATACTATCCATAGTTTTATCTTTGGGGATTCATAGAAGTCCAGAAGTTATGCTTCCACAGTATCATCATTCTCATCTTGAATTTGAACAAAATTGTTCATATTAATTATTTGATTCCTTTTTTGAAGTTTAATCATGATTTAACTTAAATATGCATATTTTCTCTCATGGAAAATATATATTGTGACTTTCATATTAAGTAAATATACTTAAAAATGTTGAACAATGTAACTTCATCTTTTAATACCATCAGGTGCTTTGAGCTATATATCTAAAGTTAAAATAGTATTCTATATAATTGACACCTATCAGAAAAGAAGGTAGCCAAAAGGAACTCATGAGATAATTGATGTTACTTATTTTGCAACCATGAAATACATTATCTTCTACATATTTTGATAAAACCATTCTATGACAGCACTAAAAGATTCAGCCAAATGTCAAAAATCACAGGCTAATGAACTAAAATAGTTACAGAATAGTCATAAATAAATTTAGATTTCAATATACTTTGGAAGTAGAAAGAATTTAAAATTTTATCTTTGTTTTAATACAATTGTCTCTCTGAAGGCAATGATTTTTTTTTAACCAACAACTAAGAACCCAAGGGAGTTTCAACTTTCCATTTTAATCCTGAAGTAGTCCCTAAATTGTTGGTTAATATTTGAAGATCTACAAAGTGCTCACATCAGTTCATCTTCTCTAAAGTAGATACATCTCTAAGAGGGTGCACAACAACAGCATCACTGGGGAAAAGAAAATGAAATTGTCATGTTTAGTCTATTCCCTTCCCGAGAAGAAAGGTTTAAGCAAGTGAAAATGGAATCACTCAAGTCTGAATTAGGCCAAATGCTGCAACTGATATTTCCAAGTGCTCAGCTCAGTATAGAGAACATAAGAGACATCCAAAAGTTCCTTCTTGAAAGAATGTTTGAATTAATGATTGAAGAGACAATTTTTTTTTCTCTTGAAATAATGAGTTAATGTGGGAAGAAACAATCTTCTGTTTTCACTAAGAGAACACCAAAAAAATGTTTAATAACAAGGATGCAGAACATTTGTCATGAAACAGTATGGATTTTTAATCACATAAACTTGCATTCAAATCTTATTACTGCCATTAACTATTGTGTGACTTGAGAAAATATCTCCATCATAGTTTCCATATTTATAAGATGAAAAAATTATTAGTTTCCTAATAAGGTTGTAGCTGCTGCCCTCTCCCCAGTTTATACACAGAACTGGAACAACTTAGTACTCAATAAGACTTATTTCCTATCTCTCCATAGAATGAAATTCTGCAAAAATGTAATAACAAAACATGTTTACTAAAGAAAACTATAAAAGCATTTATATTGTGATATTTAAATAATTTCAAAGTTGTTGGAAAGAAAGACAAATCCATCCAGCATATATTTTATATTCCTTTGGTTCAGTGATTTTTCACCATAAGACATATCAATCATTTCTAGCTGGCACCACTGATAATTATTGACTTATATGCTCAAACTTATGCATGTTTTCATACCAATTTTAATTAAGTAGGACTTTTATTGGCTCTTGAACCCTGTTCTCACTTAATGGGCTTCTACAATTATTTTGTATGTAAACTAAGCACAAAAAGCAAATGGAATAACTTTTCTCCAAAGGAAAAATACACTGAACAAGAATCTAATTCTTAAAAATTCAATTAATGTACCAAGAATGATTTCCAATACAGAAACAGAGAAACATTTTCAAAATGGACTTGGAATACTAAGGACCAAAAGTGAGTAATAGGAGCCAAATAGACACCAGACATCCATTTCCTTTCTTTACTTTCTTTCTTCCATGCTTTCCTTATACCTCTCCTTGTCTTTTCACCATACTCCATGTTAGATAACATATTAATTAGCATTCTTACTGACACAAGTTTAAGTTTTTGATTTTTTTTAAATAAACAGAGGAGGGTAGTGTTCTTCATAAGATTATTGGGAAAAAACCCCACAATTCTCAATGAAAGATTTTTATGATATGTCTCTAAAATAATTTATTTTGTGAGGCTTAATAAATGAAAAGCTGAGAAATATCATGAACATATGCCTAAGTAACATTTTATGGCTAATACAATAGTGGGTTTTGTGTGGTCATTTCTCATAGAGCTCTTGGCTAAAAGCATGTCTTATTATTAAACTGTAACTCATGGAACATGGTTCTTTGAGCTAGCAAAGTATGTTATTACAGTGGTGTGGCTTGAAAAAGACCATAAGAATATCTATCAAAATGGTTGAAACATACATTTCAAATATTTCCTACAAACAGATCTTCTCTGAGTTAATATGTGATAAGACCACTCAGGTGTGTTCTACGACAAGGCCTGAAGTGCTTGTATATGGGCTTATTAGGGTAAAGTTAGGATTGTGAACACACTGAGATTTTGATGTACTTTTGTAGAAATTAAGAAGCCTAACTAGTATTTTGTTTTAATTTGAGGCTTAATCACATACTCCCTGTGACATCTGGCATATAATTGCCTTATCTTGTTACTTAATTTTTCATATACAGATATCAAATGCACAATCAGAATAAAAATTGCTGCAGGGAAAATTCTGAAAATATATGTTTAATTCACCCAATTTCCTATGCATTTTATGCACACCTTCATAAACATTTGTTGCATGATTAAACCAAGTAAAGAAGTTACATCCTAGTCAATCAACCAAAATCAGTAGGACAAAAGAAGCAATGAAGGTCATGTAAGTATCACACTCTATAGTTTAAAAGTAGTTACAGCACCTGTACTACAGCAGTTATAGAGTCTTAACTGACTCAGCTGCTATAGTGTGCTAAGAGCACTGGAGATGTGTCAGAGAAGACAAACTCTTTATATATCTGCCCAAGTTATCATGATTGTAAAAACTTGAAATGAGGTCCACAATTGCCACACACTCCAAAAATCAAACCTATAGGTACTTTCTGCATCCATTTTGTTTATAAGTGGAGATAAGTGGAAAAATATATTTTGAAATTTCCTACATTTTCATTCCCTGAGTGGAGGTTCTTGGCATAGGGAAGTTGGAGGCTGGTTATCTAGAAGCAGGGTATCTTTTATGATTGATTCTAAGTTGGAAACAGGGATAAAAAATGGGAAATTTGACAATTATTAATCATGTCCTGGACATTTCTGGTCAATTGTGACATAAGTAATTGTTCAGCTTTCTTGATTGTCACTAGATAGAAACATGGCTTGTGCAAGTCTGATTTATAGCAGACTGCTTCCTGGGTTGTTTGTTATAGATAAGGGGATTGCTTTCCTGAACAGGTTGCTGTATGTTAAAGCTTTGTTTCTATATTTAGTTTGGCAATTTACTGTATATTTAGTCTCTACACACACACACACACCCCACATAAATAATTCGGAAAGTTTAACTAAACTGCATGCCTGGGAAGAGGCACAAGTTCAAATCAGAACTTACTCAAGCTCTAGTCACTAATTTCTACCTTTAGCAAGATAATCAATCAAAAGGAATAAAGAATCTGAGCCCTGAGAGAACAGGGCACAAAAGGGAGGAATACATTGCAGCATTGACCCAATGTTTTCTTCTGAGTTCCCATGCTTCTGGTCTAATTCCTAAGTCTTTCATCCACTTTGAGTTGAATTTGTGTAGGGTAAGATAGGAATCTAGTTTCATACTTCTGCATATGGATATACAGTTTCCCCAGCACCATTTGTTTAAAAGGCTATCTTTTCTGAACTGTATGTTTCTGGCACCTTGCCAAGTATCAGATGACTATATCTATGTCAGTTTGTCTCTTTGTCTTCTATTCTGTTCCATGGGTCTTTCTGTTTATTTTGATGCCAATAACATGCTATTTTAGTTACTATACATCTGTAGATAAATTTGAGATAAGGTATGGTAGTACTTCCACCATCACTGTTATTGCTCAGTGTTGCTTTGTTCTAGGTCTCTTATTTTTTGATGTAAATTTTAATACTGTTTTTTCTAGGTTTGTGAAGAATATCATCGGTATTATGATGAGAATTTTATTGAATCTGTATACTGCTTTTGGTACTATGGACATTTTATAATATTAATTCTGCCTATCCAAGAACATGAGAGGTTTTCCATTCCTCAATTTCTTTCCTTGGTGTTCTATAATTTTTATTTTAGTGGTTCTCCTCCTTTGCTAGATTTATTTCAAAGTATATATGTATGTGTGTGTATTTATGCAGCTATTGTTAATAATTTTTTATTTCTTTCTCAACAGATTCATTATTGGAGCATAGGAGATATTGAATTCCATATGTTGATCTTGTATCCTACAACATTGTTGAGTTTGTTTATCCTCTCTAGAATTCTGGTAGAGTTTTCTAAGGTCTCCTAAGTATAGGATTATGTCATCAGCAAAAAAAGCAACTTTGACATCTTCTTTTTCTGATTTTCCTTCTCTTGCCTGATTTATCTGGTTAGAGTTTCAAGAACTATATTGAATACAAGTGGTGAAAGTGAATGTCTTTTTCTTGTTCCTGATTTTAGAGGCAATACTTTTGAGTTTTTCTTCACTCAGAATAACAATGACTTTGAATTTGTCATATATAGCCTTTATAATGTTAAGGTAAGTTCCCACTATCTCCAGCTTCTTAGGTGCTGTATTTTGTTGCTTTTTCTGTATCCATTGTGATGATCATGTGATTTTTTTGTCCGTAAGTGTATTATTGTGGGAAATTACATTGATTGATTTTTGTGTGTTGAAATAAACTTAGATCCTTGGGATGAAATCAACTTGATCATGGTATAAAATCTTCTTAATGTAGCCGGGCGCGGTGGCTCAAGCCTGTAATCCCAGCACTTAGGGAGGCTGAGACAGGAGAATTGCGAGTTCAAAGCCAGTCTCAGCAACGGCGAGGCACTAAGCAACTCAGTGAGACCCTGTCTCTACATAAAACACAAAATAGGGCTGGGGATGTGGCTCCGTGGTTGAGTGCCTCTGAGTTCAATCTCTAGTACAAAAAAAAAAAAAAATTAAAAAAAATCTTCTTAACGTGTTTTTCAATGTACATTGTTAATACTTTATTAAAGATTTTTGCATTATGTTCATCAGGAATGCTGATCTGTAGTTGTCTTTCCTTTATGTGTTTTTACCTGTTTTTGGTGTCATAGTGAAACTGGCATAGTAGAATGAACTTGGGAGTGTTCCTTCCATTTGCAATTCATGGAATAGTTTGAGTAAAATTGGCATTAGTTCTGTTATGTGCATGAATATATCATAATGAATTCCGTTTTAATGTGTAAGTATAATGCACCAATTTAAAAAACAAATATATAGAAGGAAGACTGATAGAGAAGGTGAAGGGATCAAGAAGAAGGAGGGAGGAGAGAAATGGGAAATACTGGGGATTGAAATGAAGCAAATTATGTTTTATACATCAATGAATACGTCAACATTATTCCCAATATTATGGCTAAATCTAATACATTAAAAAACAATTTTTTTCAAAAGAGTAGAAATAACAACTATCCATCTCTTTTGTGAGGAGGTACCAGAACAATGTGTATGAAAGAAAGGTGAAATTTGAGTTTATTGTGATTGGTAATAGGCAAGAATCAAGAACTATGCCTAATGCATTTTATCCAGAACACAGGAAAGGATGTTTCCTTTGGCTCTTGGCATCAAATAAAAGATTGGATAAACACAACGTGTATGTTCTTGAAGAGTCTACATCTCAATATTTTAAGACAGAAAATTTTCCTATGAACAAGACACAATAGGGTTTTTAGAAGAAAGGGATAATATACCAAACAGATGTATGCAGGCGGTGAGGTGAAGAGCTGTAGACTTCTTGAGTGTGTAGGAGACTGGGCATTGAACCCTGGGCCACTGTGCCACTGAGACATATCCTTAGCCCTTTTTATATTTTATTTTGAAATGGGGTCTCACTAAATTGCTGAGGCTGGCCTGAAATTTGGGATTATCCTGCTTCAGCCTCTCAAGTTGCTGGGATTACAGGCATGTGCTACCATATCTGTTGTAGGCCTTTAAGTTAATGTTTGTAAGCCCTGTAACAAAGCTGAAAAGAGCCCATACATTTGTATTATTTCACCTACATATTAAGATGGCTATGCAATGTTTTTGTAATCACTTTTGGTTTGGTTGGGTGGTTTTGCTTGTTTATTGGATGGTTTGTCTCTAAAAGATATACACTAATATGGAAAAAGTCTTAATGATGTCTCTATCACCTCTTAAATGGCAAAAAGAAATGAAAAGTCCTGAAGAGGAATCAGCATACCCTTCGTGACCTGATTGTCATCTAAACTTGGGTAATACTCCAGGATGTATTGTATCAGATGATTTAAAGAAGAGTAAACAAATGTTAACTGGAGATTTTGAAGAAAGATGTAAAGGACCAAAGAGAACTGGTTGTATAGGTTTTGTGGGTCCAACAAACATGTTTTAAAGTGTATGTCCTTTAATCTAGGTGTATAACTGTGACTGCAGTATATAAATTACAAAGAAATTACAAAGAAAAGCTGGGCGCAATGGTGCAAGCCTGTAATCTTAGCATTTAGGGAGGCTGAGACAGGAGAATTGCGAGTTCAAAGCCAGCCTCAGCAACGGCTAGGTGCTAAGCAATTCAGTGAGACCCTGTCTCTACATAAAACAAAAAATAGGGCTGGGGATGTAGCTCAGTGGTCGAGTGCCCCTGAGTTCAATCTCCAGTACAAAAAAAAAAAAAAAAACAAAGAAATTACAAATTAAAAAATTACATTTTCTTAATGTTAAACAGTAAAAGGTAGTCAAAAAGAATGGGGATGATTTGCTGGGAATTTTCTCAGTCATTTGGCAAGCTTTTCAAATAATGATCAAAGATCCTCCGGACTTCACATAAAAGACACATGCCCTAAAAACAGATAAAATCAATCATGATTTCCATGATATAGTCACCAATTACTTCGTTATATATATATTAGTTTTCCTCTTTCAAAAGATGTAGTTAAAAAGTTAGAACCCTAACCACCCTCTCATCGGATTTAAAGTGTTACATAAGAACTTAAGTTTTATAACCTCTTAGGAATGTCTTTTTTCATGTGAAGCCCTAGATATTCTACTTCATTAAGTCTCCTTGGTAAGATTTAATCAAACAAATGCTCAGCATGACTAATGCCCAATTCTCCATTGTTTGGACACTATGGAGATAAGTGCTACTGACATGTGGAAGAGTAAGTAAGAACAGAGCTACCCAAATATCCTACCTCAGGCCGTAGTTTCGCCAATAAAAATGAGTACATAATATAACATAAAGGATAGGAATTTGGAATCAGAAATAAGTCCTGGTTTTAACATGAGCTAGTTTAGTTATGTTGGGCAAGTCATTTAAACTGTCTTCTTCCTTTCCTCACCTAAAAACAAAATGGTAAGGCTAAACGAAACACCATCAGGGTTTCTTGTTGCTCATTTGTTTAGTTCTTAGTGAGGAATCATGTGATTTTTGCTAACAATAGACAAAACCAAAAATTTTAATAGAGGTAATGATTGAGTTGCACATTAATATCAGACTAAAAAAGGCACCAGCTTATGAGTTTAAATATGTAATTGTTTTTTCAATGTGAAACCCTTATAAGAAGTTAAGGGAATTCAAATTATAAAATTTGAATTTAAGTGCCTAATCCATACCAAGAGGTTTTATTTTCTTTTTAAAAATCAGTTCCATATAAAATTTAAGTGAAATAATTGTTCATATCTATTTATTAATTAAGAGAAAACTAACTTGGTGGTACTATAAATTAGTGTAACTGTTGGGAGCAGTTACTGAATTATGGGTCCTTGAGCTGTCCTGCAACAGATGTAATGCCTCTTCTGGGAACTCTCAGTTGGAAGATGCCAATGGAGACTGCCCAGTTGCTATGGTGATGCCCTGTTCAAAAGGAGGTTCTATGCCAGCCCTGGGACTATCAGTTTTTGACCTTGAAGTTCAGATACCAGCTGCCTGAGAGTAGAAAATTATAGACATAAGCTGATAATCATCTTTGGGCTGCTCATACTTATGACCCTGGTTCTGCTTGTTTTGAAGAAACTTTCTCACAATAACCCTTTTGATGTTAACACTTATATAATAAACATGCTGAGCTGATTCTGGGTCACTATCTCCCTACCAGGGTTTAGTGATCCACTGAGCCCCAGCTCTGTGTGTGTGTGTGTGTGTGTGTGTGTGTTTGTGTGTGTGTGTCTTTTCTTTATCCCTCATCACCCTGTCCAGTTCTTTGAATTAATGGCTGTGCAGATTGCAACATTTAACCACTATAGAAATCAGTTTGGAGGTTTCTCAAAAGACAAAGCACGGAACCACCATATGACCCAGCTATATCACTTCTTAGTGTTTATCCTAAAGAATTAACATCATCTTACTACAGTGATATATGCATACCCATCTTTATAGTAGCAAAATTTACAAGAGCCAAACTATGGGCCCAGCCTACATGTTCATCATCAGATGAATGGATAAAGAAAATGTGGTATATATACACAATGGAGTTTTATTTAACCATAAAGAAAAATAAAATTATGGCACTTGCAGGAAAATGAATGAAACTAGTGACAATCATGTTAAATGAATTAAGCCAAACTCAGATGAAGGGTCATATGTTTTCTCTCATCTGTGGAAGCTAGAAAGGAAAAAGGAAAACAAAGGTGGAGGTAGATCTCCTAAAAATTAAAGGGAGATCATTAAAGGAGATGTCCCAAGGGGTGGGAGACAGAGAGAGAGGGAAAAAGTGCTAGAGAGTGATATTGGCCAAATTATATTGTTATATAATATAACAATATATATAACACATATATATATATGTGTGTGTGTGTTATATATGTGTAATGAATGTGTAATGATAAATTCCATCAGTATGTACAATTATAATGCACCAATTAAAAAAAAGAAATAAAAACAAAAACTAACTGAAGAACGAACCATTTAGATATTTTTTCAAAATTGTATAAGTACTTAGGAATACTGTAGAAGTGATACAAATTATTCCCATGTGAATATTACAACAGTATGAGCAATGACAGAGTTTTCAGTTTATTGTCAGTGTTTGCTAAGACTTGGTGGATTTTACCACCATTTGGTCAGTTTTGCTTTGCTATACATGTACGGTATCCATATCTTTTTTTTAAATCATCCTTACATTTTGTGACCTGAATTTTCCCCATGGATATCAAAGGGATTTAGGTTTTACCTTCCAAAATAGCCACAACACACAGCAAAGTTCAGGATTAAATATTTAGCCAATGAAGTTGATGTTATTTTGTTTAAGCATAAACAATCATGCTCTGCTTCTTGCTTATAATGGGCATTTAATAAACATTTGTTGCATAATTAGAGGAATAAACATATTAGGAAGCAATTACAGAGCCTCACTGGTAAACTTCATTATCCTGTGCCTTTACTTTAGTATTCATCATGTAAGTCTGTGTCTGTGGTAACTAAGAGTGCTAAGAGACCAGAGCACTTACATAGTTCATGTGGGTTATGTAGGATATTGAACCAAAATAAACTCTATCCAAAAATAAAGGAGCCCAGATCCAGATTACTATTACCAGAAGATTTCTTTCTTTTTCCATAAGTTTTACACTCTGATATTATTTTATATAGTATATGGTGGAGTGTTTTGTTTTTTCTTTTCTAAATAATTGTCTAAATAATTGTCTCAATATCATTCTTTGCTTTCTTTGTAAAGATGTACCCTACATGTAAGCCTGATTTCCTACTCCTGTTTTGGGCTCTTCTGCACAATATTTCTGGGCTTTATTCTTCCTAAGTAATTTTTTCCTTAAAAGTCTACCTATTTTTTACTATTAGGTAGGAAGCTGTGTTATGTAATTAATATCATTTCATTGGACAAAACGTCCATCTAGCTGGGTTCATAAGAATATCTTCTCATTGAAATAAAATATTTCACTGTGCAATTTCTCATAAGTTTTCACAGTCTTATATTATTTTTATAGTATATGGTAGAGTGTTTTATCCTTTCTTTTCTATATTTTATCTGGTTTACAGTAATCTTGACCTTGGATCACAAGTATGAGATTACATTATAAAGAAATGAGTATCACAAAAAAGGCTCTGTTGGTACTTGGTTTGGGTCAAGGTAGAGTTATCAAAACATATTTACTAGCATTGCTGCCTTAAGTATTCAATTACAATTTGAGGCAATAACAAAAATATCCTCTTAAAATAAAAAAATATAATTAGTGCCCATTACACAAATATTCTAATCAAATTCTTTATTTACAATTACTAATTGATCATCAATAGCTTGCCCTTTGTGATATGCACTGAAGTTATAAGGATCAAAGACTTTTCCCTCTTTCAAGGAACCGCATTTTATTGGGGTCAACAATGTACTAAAGATAATTCATAAATAACTAAATAAAATGTAGATCTATATTACAAACATTTTAAGGGACTTTGGACCCCATGGCCAATGTGGACATTTACTTGTATGTGATTTGGTCACAAAGTAATATAAAAGGATTTCATTTGGTTTACAAGGGCCAGTTAACTTTCTGTCTTAAATGGACCTGGGTTAAATCATCAAAATACCGGTAAATTACTTTTTTTAAAAAATCCCAAATAGCTAATAAAGAACTATGGAACTAAGCCTTTTCTCTTCTTGCAGAGCCAGATTAATGTGGTCATGTAGGCATTAATGTATAAATTAACCAATTAATTAATTGGTTTATAGCAATAAACCAAATATGGTTTTAGCTAGTGGATGGTCAGTTGTGTAAAGGAAAAAGAGGGGATGAGTAAAGCAAACCAATTCACAAATCATAATGTAAAGTATATTTTACACATATATAAACTTTACTTTAAATAAGCTGTGAGAACTTTAGCTATGATACCTGTATTTAGTCAGTCAGTTAGCAACCTATTCATATCTTGAAATCCTGGGTACCTGAACAATTTTACCAGAAAGGAGAAATAAGTCTGGAATGTTTCTCTTCTTTGCAAGTCCTTATGCAAGTTTAGGAAAATTTTAACTAGCTGGAATATTCCAAAAAATGAACCTTCAGTTGAATGTCATTATCTGGAGAATACCATTCATTTATTGTTATACCAAAAAAAAAGTCTTTTAAAAAATTCCAGAAAATTTTTCTAAAACATAATAGTCACCATTAAATAAGATATATTTGCATATTTCCTGAGTAACTCTGTATGTTGACATACTTCATAAGCATCATTCACACCATTAATCTCATTGTAAAGACAGACAGCTCCAGACAGTTTAATAGACAAAAATGAATGAACAACTACTTTGAATTACTCCCTAGAGCATAACTAACACACCTCAAACTGCCTACATGAATTCTCATTTACATGATATACTTTATTTCAAGTGAAGGAAAATTTGTTATTATAAACTGTATAATTAATCAACTTTCTCATTAATATTTATATTTTAAATATTTCACATTTTAAATATTCTATATCTGAGAAAAATCTGTAACAAAAACCTTTCCAAATTTTTGGGGGGAGTGTACTGAAGATTGAACTCAAAGACACTCTACCACTGAACCACATCCCCAGCACTGAGTTGCTTAGCGCCTCGCTTTTTCTATGGCTGGCTTTGAACTCAAGATCTTCCTGCCTCCTCCTCCCTAGATGCTGGGATTACAGGCAAGAGCCATCGCGCCCATCCCTTTCCAACATTTAAAAATCAAAATTAAACTTTTTACTTTTTTTAGTTGATAATTATTTATTTAAACATTAGATCTGGATGTGATCTTAAATATTATTTTCTAAAAAATCCTGATTTCATATAGGATCTAGAATCAGAAAACAAGTCTCCTGAGTATAAGATTAAATATTTATATTTAATAAATTTCATCATTAAACATTTTTAATAAACTTCATTGCATGTACTACGTTAATTTATTCAGAAATAAAATAGCAAGTCTACTAAGAATAGGCAAGGAATAAATAATATTTTAGGTAAATATCACAATTATGTATAAAAGATAGAATTAGAAAAGTTAACAAATATGAAGCTATACACAAAACTTTCTATGATTCCATTACCTGGTGATTGCTACCCTCAGCTTCTTTGGTAAATTTCTCTCCATTGTTTTTCTCTGCCTGTGCTTGCATAATGAAGAACATGTTGCATGCAAATTTTATTTTATTCTTTATTTATCCATTCAGTATTCTTATTTCACCAAATATTGTATCGTATTCATTATCTATGACATAAACATAGTTTTCAAAACCTCTGTTATACTGGCTAATATCCTACATATGGCACATATAGATGATGAACATTTATGTTTCAAGAGTTTTCTATTATAAGTAATATAACAATGAACATGTTAGAACACAAATATATTTTTGTTTTCTAAATTGATTAATGTACACTTATAATGGTATGTTTTTAATAGATGTTTGAATTAAATATAAGTTTAGAAGTGTTAAAAGCTCCCCATAGGTCTTAATATTAGGAAGTGTCATTTGGTTGCTGCAATTAATTAATGCTTTATATTCAAAATTAAAAATATGTCATGTCTCTGAAAATAAATTACTACATTTTTTGTAGTTTAGATAAAATGAAGGAAAATGGAATGAATTCCTATATATAGTTAGTCTATAGCTAAGAATTTTACTGTGCAACTTTGTAAAAATTATTTAACTTGTCATAAATTCAGTTTCCCCATCAGATAAATGGAGATTATAACATGAGTTTACAGCATTGTAAATGATATAGTACAAAGTGAATAATGGATAGGTAACTTCTTGTTGCTATTTTAGATATATAGACAGATGATTTGTTATTGCTATTATAATTGTTTTACTTATTGTTGCATCATTATTATATTTTGAAGAGGAGAAAAATATCAACCCAAATATTGTTTTCACGAATCTTAAAGATTATAGCAAACAAGTTAAGTAAGAATGACATTTTTAAAAGTGTGAACAATAGATCGACATAGGACTTTTATTTGATCTGATGCCTTTGAACTTCAGGCTTGTAAAAAAGCAATACAGTTTTAGTAAATATACAGCATGGAAGATTTCCACTCAGATTCACCATTTGCCTTCTTTATGCTGATGTGTATAATATAACAAAGGGAGCAAATATTATCCATTAAAGCTGAGGCTAAGATAATTGTTATACAGCTCTGAGTCAGAGATGGTAGATAAAATACATAATCTAGAATTTCCTTTATTAGCACTGAAGTAAGATATGAAAGGCTTTTGAAACATGGTCTTTCTTTAAGGGAACAAAATACAGCTGGGAAAATGGAATCTTCCTTCCTTTCTGGTCCTTATGATTTATGACTATAATAAAACCAGTACACAAAACCATACGTTGTTTCAAGGAAATGTTAAGTGTCATCTCAACACAATCAAGTGTCTGGCCTTCACAGCCATAAAGCATTATAGCAACCAGTGATTTCACTTCCCTAACCATTTACTTACAAAAAGCATCCTGTCTTGTGCATTTTCAAGGTACACCACCTTTAAATATTGCCTAAAGGGGTAGGGTGGGGGACAAATGCAGAAGGAAAGAGTAAATGCAATAAGATGGGAAGTTAATGGGAAGTTCTTGGTGAGGGGGCAAAATATTGAGTTCTTTCACTATTGTGCTAGTTAGGAGATTTGTGGTTAGGTACTAGACTTTCATCTTCCCATCTGTGAAAGAATACGAGGTTGAACTGAACAATTTCTAAGTACTTTCCACCTGCAATTCTGTATAACCCCATTTAAAATAAACCTATGTAGCAGAAGTGGAAGAAAAAGTGGGAAGAAAAGAAATTATGTAAATCTTTCAAAAATTATCCTGGTGAGGCAATTAACATCAGACATGGTAACTATGATCATGACACTAGTTAGCTACCTATATTTATATTTCTTACTTCTTTTCTGTCTTTACCACACCCATCTCAATATTCTTTGTCTACTTCTTTTGTTTTTCTCTCTTAAGGTTTTATAAAGGAATTTATAAACTGTCACCCTTAACCTTCTCATTACACAAAAGTGTTCTTCAGTCAGTTTAAATGAACACAGTAACATTGAAAGGGACAGTTCAAATGCTAATTCAGTATGCTAGTAAAAGTATCTAGAAGAGTAGTGAGGAGAAAGTCACAAATATGGATTTAGAGTTCTAGATGACTTTTAGAAATAATTATTAAAGAAGATGTGGAATTCAACTTGGAGAATCATGTTACCCAATTCAGAAGAACACTTCACTGAAGGCTAGGCATTTGATTCAGAAAATAGTGATGTCAGTATTTTATTTTATTTTTTTCATATTTAATTTATTTATTTGTTCTATTTAGGTTTACATGATAGCAGAGTGCAATTTGCTTCATTGTACACAGATGGAGGATAACATTTCATTTCTCTGGTTGTAAGTGACATAGAATCACAACATACATGCAGTCATACATAAAACTAGGGCTATAATGACCATCATATTCCACCACCTTTACTGTCCCCATGCCCCCTCTCCCCTTACACCCCTGTGAACAGAATTCCTCCATTGTTCCTGTGTCCTTCCCCCCAGCATGGATCAGCATCCACTTATCAATGAGTACATTTGGCATTTGGTTTTCTGGGATTGGCTTACTTCACTTAGCATGATATTTTCCAACTCCATCCATTTACCTGCAAATGCCATAATTTTATTCTCTTTTATTGCTGAGTAATATTCTATTATGTATATATACCACAGTTTCTTTATCCATTCATCTATCAAAGGGCATCTAGGTTGGTTCCACAGTTTAGCTATTGTGAATTGAGCTGCTATAAACATTGAAGTGGCTGCATCACTGTAGTATGCTGTTTTTAAGTCTTCTGGGTATAGACCCAGGAGTGGAATAGCTGTTTCAAATGGTGGTTCCATTCCAAGTTTTCTAAGGAATCTCCATACTGCTTTCCATATTGGTTGTACCAATTTGCAGTTCCACCAGCAATGCATGAGCGTGCCTTTTTCCCACAACCTCACCAACACTTACTGTTGTTTGTATTCTTGATAATTGCCATTCTGACTGGCGTGAGACGTAAAATCAAGAATCAATAAATGGAATGGATTCAAACTAAAAAGCTTCTTCTCAGCAAAAGAAATAATCAATGAAGTGAACAGAGAGCTGATATTCTGGGAACAAATCTTTGCCACACACACATCCGATAGAGCATTAATCTCCAGGATATATAAAGAACTCAAAAAACTTAACACCAAAAAAACAAACAACCCAATCAATAAATGGGCCAAGGAGCTGAACAGAAACTTCACAGAAGAAGGTTTACAATCGATCAACAGACATACGAAAACATGTTCAACATCTCTAGCAATCAGAGAAATGCAAATCAAAACTACCCTAAGATTTCATCTCACGCCAATAATATCAGTATTTTAACAAGCACAGATATGACTACTTGAACTAAAAATATTAAATTCAAGGATTTCTTTGTTTGTTTATCTCATTTTAGTATATTTACCATTATCACATTTACTACTAAATCTTTCAAAAGGAGCAAGTTCTGATTTAGTTCTCAATGTCAAAATAGGCTTAATTTAGGGTTTTAAATAAGTTGGACAATTGGATTTTGAACCTTATCTAAATCTGTAAGTATATTAAACTGAAACAACCAGAAACAACTGAAACAACTGAAACAACTGAAACAACTGCACAAAACCAGTTGTTTCAGTTATCTTGATGAATAAAATATTAAGGATTTAATTGTTGTATATATGTAATAATTGTCTACCAATGTAAAAAAAAAATCCAGAGAAAAATAGAAGTACTATATTAAGCCTTAGTATTTCATTTCCAACAGATACTTCACTCATGAAACCAGAAAGAAATAGCAATCTGTGGATAGAAAATTCAATTATACTATCACAAGGGTACCAAAAAAATTTATTTCAAAACTCCATTTGGTTCATTCTGATGCAGAGAATCATTTGTGAGTAAATCATTGTTGTCCAGGTAGAGAAACAGAATATCAAAATACAAGATAATTGCGTGTATCAGAAAACACTGAAATATCAGAAACTTTTACCATGCATGTAATGTCATCTAAAAACAGTCTGTAAATATGAGTCATTATTTGGATAAAAGTTTGGCCACTATTTTGTCCATTTCCATTTTGGTTACAAGATAAATAATCCTGAATCTCAGTCAGAGATTTTTATATATTTGGCTACACATGGCAAAAAGCAGCTACATAAAGAGATTAAAGCTAACAATTTATTTAAGTGCAGGTAGAAAAAGCTCTGGAAATTCAATAAGGAGAAGAAATGCAGAATTTGTGACTAATAGCATTTTTAAAAATTATTTTTAGTTGTAGATGGACATAATATCTTTATTTATTTTATTTTTTTTTAGATATTGGTGTACCTTTATTTTATTCATTTATTTATATGTGGTGCTGAGAATTGAACCCAGTGCCTCACACATGCTAGGCAAGTACTCTACCACTGAGCCACAACTCCAGCCCTCTTTATTTATTTTTATGTGGTGCTGAGGATTGAACCCAGTGCCTCATGCAGGCAAGGCAAGTGCTCCACCACTGAGCCACAATCCCAGCCCCACTAATAGCATTTTTTGATCATCAGAAATTGATGTGAATCTATTCCAACTATTCCTAGCTGTAGTTATCGCAGACGTTTTGCTGTTCCTTAAAAAATGAATAACAAAAGTAGAACACATGAATACTCATTTATGTACTCAGAATAATTTTTCTATAAAAACTAAAAATGCATATTAGCACATTGAAGGCTCTGAGTTGTTCTACAGTAGTGAATAGTAAACTCTTCAAGTTTAAGTGTAACCATTACCCAGTGTGATGCCCTCTGATGCATACTCAGCCAGAAAACAGATTGTTTGGTGGAATGGGATCCATTCCAGGACTCCCTTGCTTATCCTTACCTCTAGCTTTGAATCCAACTAAAAGAAAAAAAATGTAAAAGACTATAAAAAGAGAAAATATGAGAATGGAAGCTATCACAGATATGATTAATTATTATTCTCCTCTGAAGAAATAAAGTAACTGAGTTTTTGAATAGGAAAATGATAGGCCCTAAAAATTCTGGTCCGTGTCAATGCCTATTGCTATCCTTTTTCTAGAAAAAGCAGAATACAGAACAGAGGGTAAAAATATAATGATCTGCTCCAAATACTTATGGGGATTTTATTTTTTAAAATACTAGACAAATAAATACAATATAATCCCATCACCTTATTCTAAACAAATCTCATTTTATTCTAGGATTAAACTTTAAACAGCATTATATTAATATCTGTTGACTATTGTAACAAAATACAACAAACATAAAATATATTCTTTCCCAGTTGTGCAGGCCAGACGTATAAGCCTTGTTTTTCTGGGTGAAACCAAGATGTGGGTAGAGTCATCTTCCTTCAGGTGGTGCTGGGAGAGATTCTGCTTCTTGACTTCCTGAATTCTTTGGCTTGTATTATATTATATTATAATTATATTATATTATATTATTAATATAAAAACAAGATACTCCCCCCAATGTATGACCACATAAAATTTTATTTGTAATTTCCATGAATTAGGGTGTGATTATTTTGGGGAAGCCACTATTCAGTCTGCAACAATCATATATTTGAAAGTTTAATAAAGAAAAAGTAGTAGCGTTTAAGAAAAATAGATTCAGGTGCAATGAATAATATTTTACCCAACAAGATTAAACTGAACCATTCGAAATACTCAAAGAGTACTTGTCCTCTTAATATTTTAATAAATTACTATAATGCATAAAATGGTTAAAAACTTGTCCCTTTTTGTTCAATAATAAATGGGAGCTCTTCAGTTAATGCACAGTAATATATATGAAGAATTAAACTTGAAAATAAGCCTTATATATTTTTAAGTTAAAATTAGAAGCATAGTAGGGAAATATGTTCAATATGGTTTTTTTAATGATTATCTCAAACTATAATTAAGCAAATTTTCATCATATCGTCTTTCAAGGAATAGGCACATAATTTCAATAGAAGACCTTAGTATAAAATACTCAGTGCAGATTAGACTGAGAAGATAATTAAATTTTGAATCTGAAATGGAATCTCTTAACTAAAAATTGGCATTAGGCCCAATCCATTTGAAAATGATTTTCAAGTAATCAGTGGACCATAATTTTCACCTCAGGAGAGGTACTTCCTTCTTATTTTTTAATCTTAGATTTCTATCAAGTAAAATAGTCAAAAATGTTATAGAGTTGTGAAACATAATATGGGTTTTTATGAAGAAACCTTAGTGAGTTCTAGGAAACATCACATTTACAAGCTTGTTAGAATGATCATTTTCCATTTCTAGTGAATGCTAAAGGTAATTTAATGGTTGAAGGTTACATTCTGCCTAAGTAATCACCCTATTTTTTATGTAAATAGTAAAAGAAATGCTGCTAGAACTAAGCTAATTTGGATAACTTATTTAAAACTAAAAACTTTTTCGTAGTAAATGTGTTTCTTCAATGTCATATTCTGGAGATAGGATAAAATCTATAATATTAGACACAAAGCTTAGACCTGAAAACTTCTTTAAAAAATGTATTATGCCTCAAAGTAACTTAATAATAAAATTAAGTGTAATGAATATGACTAGTACCAGCTTTTTGCTGTTACAAAAAGGGTGCAATAAATGGAAAATGATTGTATTTTAAACATATATTATAGTGTTAATAATTTTAAGAGAAAATTTGACAATAACTGAGTGTTACTAAAAGTTATAGCATAGTATATTTCGGATGGTGCAGTACATATTTATAATATAAAAGTTTGAATATAAAATAGAAAATGATTATCTTACTGATTATGTTAGTCTTTTTTATCAATTTTATTATTCAACAAATATTTATTTGTGCTTCTGGGGATACAAGCTAAGCATGGCCGCCTGCTCTCAAACTTTTGCAGAAAAATATCAATAATGTAGAAGCTTAGCATAAATACCAATAAAATTCCAAGGAATTGTGGTAATTTATAAGGGAAATATAAAATTTTATACAATTTAGAAGAAGGTAGGACTCTTGTTATTTAGGGAAGAACAAAGTGTTACTGAACTTGGGCTATATCTCCTTGGTGAAACTTTTCTGTAGTTTCTGGAATTCTTCCTCTGTATAGTGACTTTTCTCTCATACTCTTCTCCACACATTCCAGCCATCTTAGCCATTTCATGTTTTATTTAGACTACCATGCTTTCTCTGTATTCCTCTTCCCTGAGCCGGACAGAAAGCTGTGTAATTTTAACCCCCAGTAATATAGGGAATAAATACAGTAATTAATGAACCTTATTGGTTTGGCTACTGAGATTCCAGTTAGAGATTTACGGCTTCCTTTAGTTGTCCATGATAAACAAGAGAGAAGAATTATAGAAACTGTTTGATTTTTCAGCAGATGGGAACAATCATAAAGAAAAGAGTGTAGTACAAGGGATTACAAGTGATAGATACGACGAGATGAACAGTAGTAAGGGGCACCAGTGGCAGTATTAATTAAAGTAGTCAAATGTTTCTGAGAAAAAAAAATTGAGGAAAGCTTAAAAATAATTGAACCAAACATACTCTAAAACAGTGTACAAAGTATACAAAGTAACTGTAGATAAAAGACCAGAGCAGGTCACTAGAACAAGGGCATGCTTAGATGTTAGAAAAACTTTCAGGAGCTAAGTGAACAGCTGAGGGGCAGAAGAAAGCAGGTCTGGAGGGAGGTGGTGGTGAAGTCAGGACACACAACCCTTCTAGGCTGTGTGAGGATTCTTTTTGAAATGCAAGGCCATTGGTGTGGTGCTCTGGTCAGATTTAATTGACACATTGTGACATAGGCATTAAGATATTTGTTCTGGATGATATCTGGATAGAAGATTATAGAATTTTATAGAAAAAGGCAGGCCAAAGTTAGGAACAAAGAAACCATTTAGGAAGCTACTGCAATAAGTTAGAAGAGTTTATGGGAGCACCAATTTGTTGGTAGTAGCACAAATCGTGAACATCAGATTACAAATGTATTTTAAAAGTCATCACAATTTTCTGGAGGTTTGAATAAGGAGTATGAGAGAAAGAGAACAATCAAGGATGACTCCAGGTCATATGACCAGAAAAATGAAAAAACAGGATTTCCTTTATAAGAATGATTGATTATCTACCAAAGCAAATAATCATGAGACTACATGATGCTCATGGATAGGATTAGGATTTTTCATTTTAATTTTCTATAGTATTTAGTACAAAGTAGAATATATTACAATATCCAAATGCTCTCATCCTAATCATTCACTGTATTTATAGACTATTCCACTGAACAACTATGTCATTTTAAATAAGTGATAAGGATGTTACAAGTGTTTAAAGATGTTATGTTTAAAAAATAGAAGTAAAACAGCTTGAAGTATAAAATATACAATGAAATATGCAGAAAGGAGTTCTTATGAATAACATTTCCTTGGCATATGCAAGCTTTGTTTTAGTGAGTCAGAACATATCTACACAACAGCACTAAACACAGCTTTTGTAGGTTTCTGATTTATGAAGCCACTTCTACAGTCCTTGTTGATCTAAATACAACTGCCACCATGCTACAGAAGTGTTTTTCTTGAATTTCTCAGAATCCTATATAAAATATACTATTAAAGAACTATCATATGATAATATGAGACGATGAGGAGATAAATCAGATAAGCTATGTAAATTACTTCAGCAATTTTGCTTCTCTTCATGGATAATGGTAATGTTGAACATGAAAATGGAGCATTCATATCACTTATGAACAAAGAATCAAAAAAATTGCAGTGTGGAGTAAATACTAACATTTTTAAATATAGATCATTACACATTCATAAAAATAATTTCCTTGTGACTTTCTCACTAGATCTTTTTCTCACAAACTAATCAGAATGATTTTAGAATATCAAAATACATGGAAAAAGCAAGGGTAAAGTCCTAAAGTGGAACTTCAACAAAGAAGATATATAAGGAATTGTGAATTAAAACAATGATGTAATACTACACATTTACTATAAAGGATTAAATACAAAATACTAACACCAAACTCGATGGAACAAGAGGGATTCTCATTCATTGTTGATCAGAATACAAAATAGTAGAGCCACTGTTTTTAAAAATCTAGCTTTATTCATATTATTTTAATTGAAAGATCATAATTATATACAGGTATGGAGTATATTGTGATATTTTGAGATATGTATATGATGTGGTATGAGTAAGTCAAAATAATACAGCCATTCCTTACTTTAATTATAGTACTATGTAGTGAGATATTGGAAATTGACTCTCATTAGCTGAAATCTACAATATATTATTATTTCCTGTAGTCATCCTGCTGTGCAATAAATCTCAAAATTTATTCTTCCTGTCTAACTGAAATCATAGTTTGAGTAGCAACTCCCTACACAACCCCAGGATCTAGCATCCATCATTCCACTTTCTATTTCTATGGGCTCAACTTTTTTATATTTGACATGAGATTGTGCAGAATGTGTCTTTCTGTGCTGCCTATTTGACTTAACAGAATGATTTTGAGATCCATCCATATTGTTGCAAGTGACAGGATTTCATTCTTTTTATGAATGAATAGTATTCTATAATGTATATGTACCGCATTTTCTTTATCTGTTCATCCATGGATAGACACTTAAGTTGATTCCATATCTTGGCTATTATGAATAGTGCTGTGGTAAATGTGTGAGTGCAGATGTCTGATACATTTCCTTTGGATATACTAATTTCATCTACTTTGAATATACCCTATAGTAGAACAGCTGGATTACATATTAGTACTACTTGTAATTTAAGGAAGCTCCCATACTGTTTTCCAGAATGGCTGTTCTATTTTATATTCCTGATCTCATACGCTAAGCATGGCCAGGCCTGATTGAATAGATACTATCTTTGTATATTTTCTCTCTCTCTGTCTCTTTATCTATTTACCTGTCTATCATCTATCATTCTGTCTCCTCCATTGTCTTTTTCTCTCTCTCCTTTTTGATCCTAGTCATCACAGAACATGTGTTGAAAATCAACTCAAAAAAATTCTCTCTCCACTTTGATCCTTCACCCATACAGAGGTGTTCCTTACAAACATGAACAGGAAGAAAAGAGGTGTAGGAACAATGAAATCACAGTAGAGGTGAAAAGAGGTCATTAGTAAATCAGCAGAGGGATGGAGAAACATTGCTAATAAAATATATATATCACCAGACACAGTTCATACCACATGTATGATGAGCAGGGAAATACACTGTGCTTTAAGTATTCTCCGAAGTACTTTTAATAGATTGATAAAACTTGTCTTTTATGCAATTCAAACCAGTCCTCTAAATATGCATCATCATCTTAATTTTCACAAGTGTTAAAGTGTATGTTAGATTGGGAAAATCATATTGTTTCTGGGAGAAAAGAGGGAGGAGAAATCTCAATAATTTTGTAAAATTAGTTTAGGTACAAATGGCTTTATAGAGAAGCACTTGCTATTCTGCAGTTTTTAAGTAAAGAGCGACCATAGGTTTAACACATATGAAAGTAAAAATCAATTTTCAGGAGCTGAATAACATAATAATTTTTCTGAAGAGAAAATATGGATGCTTGTTTTGCAAGTAATTGATTCTTTCTTAATTTTTAATGTTTCCCAAGGGCCTTTATACGAGAACAGAAAAATCCCTTTAAAAATCTACAGGTTTCAAAAGAAATAACTGTAAAATTTTTCTGCAAACAACTGTACATATGTATCTAGTTCTATAAATGTTATAAGCAATAGACTAGTATAAAAGCTGTATAGTTTCTCATCAGTTAAATGAGTCTAATTCACTGATGCATGCACATATGTATGCATCCATACATATATCTATTCATTGCTCTATCCATCTATTCATCCATTCAACCATTCAACATTTATTAAATGGCTGTTTTCCAGGTTTTACAAAAGTGCATTTAAATATGATGCAGAAGTGATTAAATTATTCCAGCAGATATTACACAGCACAAAATGTAGTAATTCCCTCAGCAAGTGATTTATATTTGGTCATCACAATCTGTATCAAAACTATATACATCTTCCCACTTCTCCTACCTCTATTCTCAACTGAGGTGCCAACAGCTGTCTCCAATAGCAACCAAATAATTTGTCTTTTTATTAATTCTTTACAGGCTTTTCTGTCAATGCCCACTTGGTCCCTACATTCTTAATCCCATTTTCTGCAAAACAGCTAAAGTGGTAAACAGAAGATTTAATTCTGCTCATGTCACTCCTCTGCATAAAACCATTCATTGCCCCCCCCCTTTTTGTACATTTTTTGCACTTACAAAATCTGCAACTTTTTTATATATATATTTTAGTTGTCAATGGACCTTTATTTTATTTATTTAAATGTGGTGCTGAGAATCAATCCCAGTGCCTCACACATGGTAGGCAAGTGCTCTACCACTGAGCCACAATCCCAGCCCAATCTGTAACATTTTTTAGAGTTGAACTCTATTGATTGAAACCTTGTAATCTTTTTAAAAGCAGAAACTTTCATTTGGTTAGTCATTCTTCTATAACAAGTGCCTAATATGGTCTGATAGTCATTTCAGATACTCAGATCTCATGTTTTGATTGAATAAATGGAATATGTAAAAGCAATATTATTATTTTCAGTTCACAATGCTGAAAATATGTCAGCAAAAAATGGATGGAGAAAAAGTAAAAGTTATTTTATATATTTGCAAATATTTAGATGAAGATGCAAAGTAGGTTCTTAAATATGCAAATAAAGCTGGTAGGAGAAATCTCTGTCCCCACCCCTTACCATGGTCACATATGATAAAACACAAAGAAAGGAAGTAAACCTAAACCCCCAAACTCAAATACCTACACCATTATGCCATTTAGAATTTAGATAGAAATGTGGGCATTATAATGAAGATTAAATATAAGAATTGACAGAAATAAGAGGAAAACCAAGTGGGATTAAATAGTAGAGGAGTTTTTTTTTAATTAATTGATTTATTTATTCTAATTAGATATATATATTTCGATTCATTGGACACAAATGGAGCACAACTTTTCATTTCTCTGGTTGTACACAATGTACAGTTGCACCATATGTGCAGTCATACATGTTCCTAGGGTAATGATGTCCATCTCATTCTACCATCTTTCCTGCCCCCATAACCCCTTCCCTCCCCTCCCTCCCCTTTGCCTAATCAAACTTCCTCTGTTTTTCTCATGCCCCCTTACAAATTATGGATCAGCATCCACTTATCAGAGAGAACATTCAGCCTATGGTTTTTTGGGATTGACTTACTTAGCTTAGCATGATATTGTCTAGCTCCATCCATTTACCTGCAAATGCCATAATTTTATTCTGTTTTAATGCTGAGTAATATTCCATTGTGCATATATACCACAAATGTCATCAAACTAAAACATACATATCTGTGTGGATGTGTGGATCTCCTATATGAAAGCCATCAATGATCTTGGCATGAGAGACTTAATCAGATTGAAGGGGAAGACATTGGATGGACATGGAGAAGGAAGGGGAGGGAAAGGGTTTTTTGATTTTTGGTTTTTTGTACTGGGATTGAACCCAGGGGTGCTCGACCACTGAGCCACTCCCCCAGCCCTATTTTTGTGTTTTATGTAGAGATAGGGTTTCACTGAGTGCTTAGCAACTCACCATTATTGAGGCTGGCTTTGAACTCGCAATTCTCCTGCCTCAGCCTCCCAAAGCGCTAGGATTATAAGCATGCGTCATCACACCCAGTTAGGAGGGAAGGTTTTGTTAGTATTTTTAATGAAAGATATCACAATATACTGTTGGAATGATATATGTGAGGAAGGGAGATTGTTGAAATACACAAAGAATTAAAAGCCCTCATTATGATTAGATGTATGAGTGTTTGCTAAAATACACATGAGTTCAATTAATGGTAGCCCTTAATCTCATCAGAAATATTACATAGTATTACATTAAACTTTAAATGCATGTTTTTGTGGTAGAATAAAATATTGTTTGTGTTATATTCTTGATTAGTCAAATTAAAGGTGATATACACAAATTCACTCAATTCAATTTTATTTGTCACTTAAATTTTTTAAAGATGATGCCCACGTTTCAACTGGAAAAGTAAGTAAGGCTTAGTAATAAATCAGATATATCTTTTCAGAGAAAAGGGAAGGTGAGTCAGAGTTTGAAATTTTAAGGTCAAAACTTATGTAAAATATACAAATAGAGATGCAAAGTATTTAGTGGAATACACAGATGGCAACTGAGAAGTACATATGAACTAGAGATATGATTTAAGAAACAATAAACAGTATTGAAATATAAGAATGGATGAGATAATTGAGGGAGCACAGAGTTCTAAATGTTGGAGAACTGACAATGTCAAAACTATGTGTGTAGAATAAATCTAAGGTATGAGGAAAACCAGGTTCTGAGGATTGATTACTAGGAGAGAGAGTGTCTCAATGAAAGAAGAGTAGTAAAATATTGACTTCCGATTAGACTTCAAATTGGGACAAAAACTGAATCTTGCCTTTTGGATTCAGCAGTATGGAGTCATTGTTAATCTACTTTTAAAAGAAAGTAGAGTTTGAGCCAGGCACAGTGGTGCATGCCTGAAATCCCTGTAGCTTGGATGGCTGAGGCAGGAGAATTGCAAGTTCAAAGCCAGCCTCAACAAAAGCGAGGTGCTAAGCAACTCAATGAGACCATGTCTCTAAATAAAAAATATAAAATAGGGTTGAGGATGTGGCTCAGTGGTCAAATGCCCCTGAGTTCAATCCCCCATACCCATCTCCCCCCAAAAAGTTCGGTTTAGAAATCTGATTGAAGTATGTTGAGTTTTAGGGCAAGAAATGGAGGATATTGGTTATACATAACTCAATTGAGAATGTCGACTGTGAAGTACAGGTGGGGTGACTTGAAATAAACATGGTATCAATGAAAGAATTTTCTTCCTTTTAAACAAAAATAGAGAACATTAAGTGCATTTAAAAATAATTAAGCAGAAGAATTTCACTGAGAGAAGTTGTCATAAAATCAATGCTGTTTTGATGCTGGCAAGTGAACAAGGATCATATAAAATAGACTAAAATGAATAAATAATAAAATCAGAGTAGTCTTATAAGCCTAGCCCAGGAAACAAAACCATTCTTCTGGGAATACATAATATGATATTTCATAGTTATATAAAAGATAACATAGTATGTTTTATTGATTGTTAGGTAAGAATTATCTCATATTGTGAACAGAAAAATTATAAACCTATTAACTATTTGCTTTTTGTTCCTACCTAGAAAGAATCATTGATATTAAAATATATATATCATCATCTATTTGCCTGTACTTCATAGAATCAGGGACTGTGTTTATTGACTTTTTAATCAAAGCACCTCATGTTTAGAGACATCATCCAAAATCCTTCCACTGAAACCAAAACTGTAGCAATGCTTTATATCTATTTCTACTAGCTGATATGTTTAATGAATATTTCATTTTTATGGTGATAAACTTAGAAATTTCATGCTGAACATGATTTTTCTATATTGTGGAAGAGAAGAAAAAATAACTTAAAATAACAAAAAGAAAATACTACTTTTCTAAAGATATAGTTTATATACTTAATTAAAAATAAAAACACAATCATGAGTTTAGTTTGACAGATAATGTGACACCATCTGTGAGAAATATAAAAGTGATGATTAGCATACATTATTTACTTCCACCAGGGTTCATCTCCTAGTGTGATCTGATATATTTGTCTCAGCAAAATGTTTAAAACACATTTTATAAATATTTAAACATTAAATCCACTGAATCAAAAATTCTACATTAGATAATATCATTTTGATTACCAATCAAAACAGAATAAATAGGTTTTCAAACTACCCAAAATATATAGGAATAATACATGTTTTTTTTTTTTCAAAATAAAGTACCATGAACAAAAATTCTAAAAGTATTGAAGGTTCTTGAGATACTGGTATAAATGCAGGTTATAAAATGCATTCATTAAGAGTGTAAATTTTGATGTCAGAGATGTATGAGTTCAGAGTGGTGGCTCTATACACTAAATGATTAATGCTCAGGAAATACGATCTCCCTTTAAATCTCTTTCCTCATCTGTAAAAGAGATCAATAATGGTTGTACTTACTTCATAGCTTTCTTCTGAGAATTCCATAGATGAAATGTTCAGTATAGTGCATAGGAAATAAAAAATGTAGTTTTTTAATTATTTTTCTAGAGTACTCAAATTTGCCAATACTCAGAAACTTTTGATATAGTAAGATTAATAGCATGTCATCATGTTGATAAAACCGAAATAGTTGTTTATGGTTGTCTTCTTCGTAGAATACTACACAACCAATAGCACAGATGATGGTGGGTAGTTAGTTGACTTTCCTCAGACTTCTTTGCCTCCATTTACTTTCAGACTAGGTGTAGATACTCACATATTTGTTAAATCAGACTCATATCTTATATGAACTATTAATTTTTAAAAAAATATTTTTTGGTTGTAGATGGACACAGTATCTTTATTTTATTTATATTTATGTGGTGCTGAGGATTGAACCCAGTGCCTCATGCATGCAAGGCAAGAACTCTACCACTGAGCTACAGTCCCAGCCTGAACCATTAATATTTTAAGAAAAAATCATTAGATTTCAGTAAAATATGACTTTTGTTAGAACAATTGGATGTTATTACTCAGTAATAACAAGTTTGCTCTCCCAGTTCCAATGGTAGAAAAGAGAAAATTATTTGCAATCTTTTTGCATTTAAATTTAATGTTGTGTGTATGTTTGGTACTCAATTACTTGTTAAAAGTCTCCTAAACTTAATATTAAATCATTTAATTAAGAGCCAAAATGAATCTTCATGATATTTTGCATTAATTTATTTTTTCAAGAAACAAAGACTGGAAATCAGATAATATAAAGGAATAAGTCCAGGTTACTCAAGTAATTAGTGGCACAGTAATGATAAGCATTAAAATTTCCTAAATTGTAAACTTAATTTTCATCTATAATGTTATGCTTGGTTTTTTTAAATAATTCACAAATATTTATTTAAAGCATAGTCTAGTAGCAAAAACCCTTGTCTGAAGTCTTTGAAGCTGAATATATTTGGGAATCCAATATTAATTTATATATAAATACATATAGATACATTACCTCACATGCCCAGTAGAATTTGGTATAGTAATTTTAATCAAAATAAAATTTGTATTTTTACAGTGAAGCATATGAATGTCACACTAAATGGGGCAAATAAAGACTACAAAGTGTCACACATTAAGTCAAATTTGGCCATCAAATGAATTATAAAAATTATTTTATTTTTTCAGAATTCTGGTGTTTTAAATTGCAGCTAGAGTCATATGGATATTAACTAATTTCATATTATTTATAATTCATTGTGCTATTGAGTGATAAAATAGGAAATTTACATCATATTTTAAGATACAAGTATCATACAGGAAAAACAATAGACATATTTTCAAAGTTTCCTTTAGCATCACACTGTTTACACACTTCCACATACATTAAATCAGAGAAAATGAGAGAACTGAGGTAAGTAGCAATAACTGCCCTTCTGGCTTCTCTGTTTTACTACTTCAAGTTTATCCTCTGTACTATTGGAATGTTTATCTTCTTTATATTCTGCACTATTATACTTTTGTCCAAAATATTTCAACTTTTCTCCCACAGTTTGTATGATGCATAGAAACTTCTCAGCAGGGTGTTAAGTTTTGTCATTTGAATCTCTGTCAAGTCTCACACTTTATATTGAATGTAGTTTACTATAAAATACAAAAATGCTAAGTATCTAATTTTTCTCAAAGAGTTTGCTCTTTTTATCATTCTGACTTTACATGTGTAGTGTATAGATGTAAAGAAACTGAATTTTGAAATGTCAATAGAAGATATTATTATAGCACAAATATAAACTACAGTAATAGAAATGACATTGTAAAGGAAAGAATACATCTCAGAGACTGCCATGTAGTTCAACATGAGACTTGAGGGAAAAGAAATAATAATCACTCAAATATCCAAGCCTAAATAATTGGAAATAACAAAGAAAAATAGTTTTTGTTACTATGACATGATAGGTTTTTATGACATAGCTGTTATAACCATAGTTTCATTTCCAGTACCTGTCTAGAATAAACTTGGTGGTTTAGTCATCAAGCACTACTTGAAGTTTCCAGAATATGCTATATAAGATACATTTAATCTTATAAAATGCCTCAAAATGTTGCTGAAAGACTAATCTTTTTTGGATCCACAACTTATGTGTACTTATATTCAATAAAGTTTGTTAAATGCCCACCATATTCTGAATATTTTACTACATATTTGTGATGCAATATAGGGTGATAACAAAGTCATGTTTCAATTAATTACCCCCAAATTGTACAATTGTTAAGTGGAGGCAAATAGTATGATAAAACAATCTGAGGCACGGGGAACTTGTAATAGGGAAACTGAGTTCCTTAAAATAGAGCTGACTAAGAAAAGATGTGAAGGATAAACTTCAGTTAACCAGAACATATGAGAAGGATAAAGAGAAATGGTAGGTAATCTCTAGCAAGAAAGAAAAGTATATAAAAGATTCTAAAGAAAGAAAGAGAATAGCTACCTTGACATACTAAAAGAAGGCCAATATAATTAAAGATCAGTGAAACAAAAGATCAAGAGGAACTGGAGAGACACGTGGACTAACCCAGGAAGAACTCTTCAGGCCAACTGAAGAATTTTGTTCTTTATCCAAAAATGCAATCAGAAATACTTGAAATAAATTAATGTAATACAGTGTATTATTAGAATTCAAACAAAAGCCACATGATCATTTCAATAGAATGGTAAAAGCATTTGACAATACAACCCTCTTCACAATAAAAACTAAAAACAATTGAAATGAAAGACATTTTCTCAACTAGGTCAAGAGTTTCAACAACAACGAATCCCTAGAGCTACCTTCACATGTAATGGTGAAAGACAGAATGTTCCTCCCCTAAGATCAGGAATTGGCAAGCGTGACTACGGCCATCTCATCCATTCTGTTTCACTCTGGAGTCTCTAACAAGACCAGAGAGCAAGCAGTGAAATAAAGATAATTTTGTGTGTAAATAAAGAAATTTTTAAAAATACTCTCTATATTGGCAGATAATAAGATTTTATAAATATAAAATTCTGCAGAATCCACAAGCCAACATTTTTTTTTTTTTGGTACCGAGGATTAAACTTGGGGGCACTGGACCACTGAGCCACACCCCCAGCCCTATTTTGTATTTTATTTAGAGACATGGTCTCACCAAGTTGCTTAGTGCCTCGTCCTTGCTGAGGCTGGCTTTGAACTCTTTATTCTCCTGTCTCAGCCTCCCAAAGTGCACGGATTACAGGTGTGTGCCACCGCGCCCAGTTCAGGCCAACATTTTCTCAGGGTACAAGAACAATATTTTTTAAATTGTATTCTCATATACTAACAATGAACAAAATGCCATTGAAATTATTTCACTTAAAATAACAACAAAATAATAAATTATTTAGAAATAAATGTAACAGAAGTGAAAGAGTTGAACATAAAAACTCTATGAAACATTGTTGAAAGAAATTATGAAATACTAAATAGATGTAGAAATATTTTCATGAATTGGCAAAAGTAATGTTCAGAGAGAGCTATTAATTCTCCACAAATTTTTTTTTTTTTTTTTTTTTTTTGGTACTAGGGATTGAATTCAGGGGCACTCGACCACTGAGCCACATCCCCAGACCTATTTTGTGTTTTATGTAGAGACAGGGTCTCACTGAGTTGCTTAGCGCCTCGCCATTGCTGAGGCTGGCTTTGAACTTGCGATTCTCCTGTCTCAGCCTCCCTCACAAATTTATTTTTTGATTAAACACAATCCTTGTCAAAAGTTGAACAGGTATTTTTAGAAAAAACTAATATGTTGATCCAAAGTTTATATTAAATTTTAAGATCCCCAAGTAGCACTGACAATCTTGATAAAGAAGAAGAAAACTGGATAAATTAACACTCCAGTTTCAAAACTTATTATACTTCAGTGGTCATACGAGATATTAGCATAAATGTAAACAACATAATATATATAATAAATATACATACCATTAATACATAATAAATGGTACGTGATAAGTTATACATCAATGGTACCAACGTGGAATCCAGAAATAAACCCTTAAATTTATGTTTAATTTATTTTGTTAAATGTGCCAATTTACTACATAAGGAATTTTTTTCAGTATATGATTTAAAAACGTTTAGATGTCCACATGAAAAAAGACTGATTTAGAACTTTACTTCACAGTATGTATACAAATTAACTCCCAAATGGGCTATTGTGAACAAAAGAATTAACATGGCTGAGACAGCTATACTCTAGGCATACTTGGAAAATGGGCCATTGGTGAAAATCTGGGAATGGATTTCAGGAGTATTTCCACTATTCCTAAATAAAAGTGGCTTAATGTTCTTAAGTGGTTTATAAAAATAATATGATTAATGCTGAATATTTGCTTTCCTTCTGATAATTTGGAGTTTTGGGGCATGGTAAGCAAAGCATATCAATGTGACTAGCCCTTGGCAGAAACCAGAGGCAACAATTCTAATCAGCTTTCCAAATAGACAAAACTATACAAATTATAATTAGATACTGGAGGAATTGAGCACCTTTTCTGTTTACATAATTCTTTGGAGCTTGCACCAGGTTTCCCATGACCTTCATTCAATGCACCTTTCCCCTTTACAGACTTTAATTTGTGTTGTTTCTCTGCCCTAAATCTTAACTGAGCACATGACTTAATGCTGAGTTCTGCAAGGTCACTCACCCAGCAAATCACCAAAACCACCATAATCATAAACTTAAATTAAATATATAAGAGAAAACATTAGATAAAATCTTCATGATCTTGACATTGGCAAAGATTTCTCATATGTGACAACAGAATCCCAAAGAATAAAATAATTGATGTTTGAACTCTACCAAAACTAGCTTAAATTTTTAAAATATTTTTAGTTGCATATAGACACAATACATTTATTTATTTGTTTGTTTGTTTATTATGTGTTGCTGATGATAGAACCCAGTGCCTCACACATGCTAGGCCAGCACTCTACCACTGAGCTATAATCACAGCCCCTTAATTTTCATTTAAAGACACCATTAAGTAGTGCATAGACAAACTACAAAATGAAAGAAAATAATTGCAACTGATATATATATATATAAGATAATTGTATGTAGAAGATATATATACACATACATATATGTGAGTATGTGCATTTACATATATCCATATACAATCTGACTCAACCAGACACAAGTTCCATTAAAAATCCACTAATATTTGAATGAATATTTAGTCAAATTTAATACATAAATAGCTAATACACATATGAAAAGATGCTCAACTCAACATCTTTAGCCATTAAAATTGAAATTCACAGTGAAATATCACTTCATATCCTCTAGAATGACTGAAATCCAAAGGATAGACAATAAAAATTTTTGTTGCCTATGTAGAGAAATCAGAACTCTCATGTTGCTATTTGGCATGCACAATGATGTAAATAATTTGGAAAAAATTTGATTATTACTTTTAAAGTTAAATAAAAGTTCACCAGATGACCAAATAATCTATTCTTATATATCTACCCAAGAAGAAGGATATTACATTTCCATAATAATAACTATATATACATGTTCAGAGAAACATTATTCATAATAGGCAAAAAGTGGGAGAAGAAAACAAAACACTGGTGCATTCTCTAACACAGAACCTCAAAATCATTACATCAAATAAAACAATGTGAGCATGAAATACTATATATTGTGTTACTAATTCATGTTTTTGTGTAAAGACAAATGTACAGAGACAAAAAACATGTTCATATATTTCTCAGGCTAGAAGTAAGAAGCAGAATGACTGCAAGTCAGCTCTGTGTTTCAAGTCAGAAATATTTTAAAATTAGATTTGTTTATAGTTCCAACCTGGTAAATTTCCTAAAAACTAATTAATTGTTTTCTTGAAATTAATTAACTTAATGCATGAAAATTATAACTTTGTGAAGCTGAAAAATTAAACCATTTTAATGTAGTTACTTCTTCTAATTTTTGTAAGTTTTTCTTATGTGCTTAAGTAAGAAAATGTTAGTTATATGCTAATGGTGTTGTTCAATCATATGACAATAGATGTTTCTGTTATAGTTCTCTAAAATTTTGCTGTATTTGAAGCTATTTTAAATGTACTAAACTAGACATTTTTGAAATAGCTCCCTTGTTAAATTTTTTATTAACATTATACTTAATTGTTTTGGAAACTCTCTATTGCTTGAAAAATATATATAGTTATATCAGATTCCATTACATAGTATTTAATGGATAGTGTTTGGCATTTGACATTTCAATGTCCCCATTTTTAGTGGTACTGTATGGTCCACAGTATGTTCTCTTTTGTGAATATTCCATGGACTTGAAAAGAATGTATATTTTGTAGTTAATTAATGGATTATTTAAATGTCAATTAGGCAAAATTGGTTCATTTATTTTTACTTTGATTCTTCTATTTGGTGATTTTCTTTCTCCCTATTTTATTAATTATTATAAAAGAAGTACTCAAATATCTCACTAAAATTATGGATTTATGTATTTCTCTTTTGAATTCTATCAGTTTTTACTTAATTTTAAGTAGTAAAAGTATGGTTTTGTTATGTACAATTATGATTATGACAGGCCAATATTTATTATGAAATCTACTTTGAGATAAGTATAGTAATTACTGATTTATATTGATTAATGATAGCATGATGTACCTTTTTCCATCCTTTAACTTTTAATCTTTTTGTGTCTTTATGTATAAAATAAATTTTCTGTAGGCAGCATGCAGTTGTATCTTAGGTTACCCTCTAATAATCTCTGACTTTTTCGATGTTGTTTTTGAGACTGGAGATTGAACCCAAGAGTGCTTAACCACTCAACCACATCCTCAGCCCTTTTTCTATTTTATTTAGAGAGAGGGTCTCGCTTAGGGCCTCATTAAATTGCTGAGGGTGGCCTTGAACTCACAATCCTCCTGCCTCAGCCACCTGAGTAGCTGAAATTACAGATGTGTGCCAAATCATGACATTTAATTGGAATTATTTAAAACTTTACATTAGTGGGATTATGGATATTTTCAGTTTAAATGTGTCAACTTGCTTTTTCTTTGTTCCATCTGTTCTTTGTTTCCTTCCTCTTGCTTTGTCTTCTTTTTAAGTCAAAAAACTTTCTTTGAACAGCAGTTTTAATCTCACATTATACAAAGGGGAATGAAAAGAAGGGAGCAGGGACAGAAATAGGAAAGACACTGGAATGAATCTGACTTAACTCTTCTTTGTACATATACAAAAACATCACATCCTCATCATGTACAACCACAAGACTGTGATCCTAATTAGAATAAGATGTGCTTCATTTTTGTATAAATATTTCAAAATATTCTCTGCCACCATGCATAACTTAAAAGAACAAATAAAAAATAAAAAAGTAATAAAAAAGAAATTTTGCTTTATCCCCACTGCATTGCTACATATGTGACAACTGATAAACCTACATTATACATCATAATCACCCAAAGTCCACAATTTAATTTAGGATGTTCTACTTTCTATGGGTTTTGACAAATTTACCATGACATGTATCTACCATTATAGCCTCAGACAGAATAGTTTAATTGCCTTAAAATTTCCCCTTTCTCTGCAAATTCATTGTTTTCTCCACAGTTTTACATTCTCCAGAGTATCATGTAGGTGGACTCACAGTTTCTAGCTTTTCTAGGTTGTCTTCTCTCACATAGTAATATATATTTAGGTTTCCCCATGTCTTTTTGTGCCTAAGTAGCTTATTTCTTTTTAGCAGGAAATAATATTATTGCCTAAATGCATCAGTTTACTTACCTGCTCATCTACTGAAGGAAATCTTGGCTGCTTCCAAGTTCTGGCAATTATAAATAAAGATGCTATAAGTATTAATGTGCAGGTTTTTGCATGGATGTAAGTCTTTAATTCATTTGAGTAAATACCATAGAGTGATTTTTTTTTAGATTGTATGAGAAGATGTATTTACTTTTCTAAGACACTGCTGAACTATCTTGCAAAGTGGTCACACCATTTTGGATTGCCACCATCAATGAATAAGATTTTTATTCCATGTCCTCATCAGCATTTCTTATTGCCAGGGTTTCAAATTTTGGGTATTCTAACAGATGTTAAAGTGTTATATCGTTTTTGGTTTAATTTGTAATTCCATAATGGTATATTCAACTGAGTATCTTTTTATATGCTTACTAGTCATTTGTACATATTTTTTGAGAAGTTATCTTTTCAGATGTTTTACAATGAGGTGGTCCATTCTCTTATTTTTGAGTTTTAAGAGTTCTTCCAATCTTTTGAATAACAGTTCAATATCAAGTATATCTTTTGAAAATACATTCTCCAGGCCTAAAGTTTATCTTCGCATTCTCTTTGACAGAAAGAAGTTTTAATTTTAATAAATTCCAGCTTATCAACTATTTCATTTATGCATTGTGCCTTTGATGTTATATGTAAAAAGTCATTATAATATCCAAAATTATCTAAGTTTTGTCCTATGGTAATTTTTAAGAACTTTGTAGTTTTGTGTTTCACTTAGTTCTAGGACTCACTTTGAATTAATATTTTATTATGGCTGTCATATCTATTTTTATTTTATATTTTTATTTTATATTTTATTAATATTTTATTATGGCTGTCATATCTATTTTTACATCCATTTATTTGCATATGGATATCCAGTTGTTTGGTATTATTTTTTAAAGAGACTGTTTGCACCATTACATTGTCTTTGCTCCCCTTCAAAGATGAGTTTATGATATCTATGTGGGTCTACTTCTGTACACTACAATCTGTTCCATTACTTGTCTCTAAATTCATTCATGACACACAGTATTGGTTATTTTTGTCTGTATAGGAAGTCTTGATTATATCTTTTTAGAAGATTATTAATTATAGATTCAGTTTCTTTGAAGGTTATAGGCTTATTCAGGCTATTTCTTCTAGAATGTTTTGGCAGATTGTCTTCTATAAAATTAGTCTATTAGATGGACATTTAGATTATTGGTTTTAGTTTTTTCTTCTTTTCTAACATATTAATATAATACTACAAATTTTTCTTTTAAGCACTGTTTTTGCTTTACTCCACAAATTTTGATAAATTGTATTTCCATTTTTATTTACTTTAAGTTTCAAATTTTCTCTTGAAACTTAAGACAGTATTTTATTGATGTTTTTTAAAACATGTTATTTAATGTCTACATATAGGAGGAATTCTCCCAGCTATCTTCCTCTTAATTACTTTTAGGTTACATCTGTGGTTAGAGATCTTGCATTTTATAAGTTCCATTCCAGTAAATTGTTATGGTATATTTTGCTAAACAGAATATAGTTATCATGTTAGCTTGAGAATAATGTATATTTGGCTGTTCTTAGATGAATTAATCTACAGATGTCAATGATATTGTTTTGCCTTTTGGTGTTCCTTGTATTTTTTTTAAAGGGACGTTATACACTGGGTAGGGGACTATGGCAAATAGGCTTTAGTAATGTAGTGAGAAATGGAGGTATTTCACGGCCTTATCATTAGGTCTTAGTCTTCTGCTATCTCATCCAGCTGGACTATAAACATCAGAACTTCTCAGTATTTCCCCTTTAGGTGGTACAGGATGACGAGAGGAAGCTAGAGATAGATTTTGCTCTTCCATTATGTAGGATAAGTTTTGATTAAATGCCAGAAAATTGAGTCCCTGTGGAGATTTTAACTTGTCCATTTGAAGCCTCCAGAAATTTGTCAGTGACAGACTAGATATTCTTATGCCATAACTGGTCCTTGCTGAGGTTTCTGCTTGTGTGTTTCTGCTTCATTAAATCATGATTCTCTGTAAATATCTATCTGTCTTTCCAATTTTCAGGTGTCAGTTTGTCCTGAGACATAAATTATCTGATGGTTCTAAAAATCATTGATTTAAACCTTGTTCAGCTCTTTACTTGTTAGGATAGATTGATGGCTGTTAAGCTTGTTACAGGCTGGACTGAAGAACAGATGTTCTGACTTCTATATATATTGTGCATTTCATATTTCATGACACTCATTATGGGTATTATATGTCCTCTTTTGGTGTATTGATTATATGTTTTTATTCCTCTCATAATAATTAGCTTATTAGAGTCTGAATGTTATAATATTATTCCAATTCACCCACAGAAAAGAGCCTTATAATGTTTCACATTTCTGTTATTTTTCTCACCTTTGCCATTTTCTGTCAAATACTTTAATTTACATATATTTAAACACCAAACTACAATGCTATTTTTTGTTGAAATACTGTTATCTCCTTAGAAGTTAATTAAAAATTAAGTATATAAATTCTTGCATATTTACCTATATAGTTGTTGATACTATTTCTTTTACTTTGTTTTTATAATAAATACATCTTGTTCATGTTTCTTCTTCCTGGAAAACTTCCTTTAATCTTTCGACAGTGGTGATCAAAAACTTTCAGTTTTGAATATCTAAAAATAATCTTGAAGTTACTATAGAGTTAAGAATGTTTTCAGTCGGGCGCGGTGGCTCAAGCCTCTAATCCCAGCACTTAGGGAGGCTGAGACAGGAGAATCGCGAGTTCAAAGCCAGCCTCAGCAATGGCGAGGCGCTAAGCAACTCAGTGAGACCCTGTCTCTACATAAAACACAAAATAGGGCTGGAGATGTGGCTCAGTGGTCGAATACCCCTGAGTTCAATCCCCAGTACCAAAAAACAAAAAAAAAAGAATGTTTTCTCTAGGTGTATAATTCTAAGTTGACTATTTTTCAAGTACTTTCAGATATTTCTCCACTGGTTTTTTCTTTCCATTGTTACTCATGAAAACTCTGTTGTCATTGTGAAATTTATCACTCTGTACATGTATTTTTGTTTTTCTTCTTGCTTTTAACTTTTTCCTTCCCATTGGTTTATCGCAATTTGACTATAAATTTTGAGTAATTTTTAGCTTTTGTGGCTTAAGTTTCATTGAACTCTTTGGACCTATATATGTATAGTTGTAATCAAATTTAGTGAAATTTGAGTCATTCTCACAATTTTCTGCCCCTTTCCTTCAGAAACTCTATAATTTAAGCATATGATCTTTTGTTTGTTTGTTTTGGGGTTTTTTCCCATATTTAATTTATTTATTTGTTTTATTTAGGTTTACATGATATCACAGTGCAATTTGATTCATTGTACACAGATGGAATATAACATTTCATTGCTCTGGTTGTAAGTAATATAGAGTCACAACATACATGCAGTTATACATAAAGCTAGGGCTATGATG
This sequence comes from Geosciurus inauris, assembly GCA_004024805.1. Lineage (NCBI taxonomy): Eukaryota > Metazoa > Chordata > Mammalia > Rodentia > Sciuridae > Geosciurus > Geosciurus inauris. The sequence goes on from PVHX01006710.1 coordinate 91,996, forward strand.
GCCATCATATTCCACCACCTTTACTCTCCCCATGCCCCCTCCTCCCTCTCACCCCTGTGAACAGAGTTTCTCCATTCTTCCCGTGTCCTTCCCCACATTATGGATCAGCATCCACTTATCAATGAGTACACTCAACATTTGGCTTTCTGAGATTGGCTTACTTCACTTGGCATGATATTCTCCAACTCCATCCATTTACCTGCAAATGCCATAATTTTATTCTCTCTTATTGCTGAGTAATATTCCATTGTGTATATATACCACAGTTTCTTTACCCATTCATCTATTGAAGGGCATCTAGGTTGATTCCACAGTTTTGCTATTGTGAATTGAGCTGCTATAAACATTGAAGTGGCTGCAGCACTGTAGTAAGCTGGGTATAGCCCCTGGAGTGGGATAGCTGGTCAAATGGTGGTTCCATTCCAAGCTTTCTAAGGAATCTCCATACTGCTTTCCAGATTGGTTGTACCAATTTGCAGTTCCACCAGCAATGTATGAGCATGCCTTTCTCCCCACAACCTCACCAACACTTGTTGTTTGTATTCTTGATAATTGCCATTCTGACTGATGTGAGATGAAATCTTAAGGCAGTTTTGATTTGCGTTTCTCTGATTGCTACAGATGTTGAACATTTTTTCATATGTCTGTTGATTGATTGTATACCTTTTTCTGTAAAGTTTCTGTTCAGCTCCTTGGCCCATTTATTGATTGGGTTGTTTGTTTTTTTGGTGGTAAGTTTTTTGAGTTCTTCATATATCCTGGAGATGAGTGCTCTATCAGATGTGCATGTGGCAAATGTTTGTTCCCAGAATGTCAACTCTCTGCTCACTTCATTGATTGTCTCTTTTGCTGAGAATAAGCTTTTTAGTTTGGATCCATTCCATTTGTTGATTCTTGATTTTACTTCTTGTGATATAGGAGTCTTGTTAAGGAAGTAAGGTCCTAATCTGACACGATGATTTGGGCCTAATTTTTCTTCTGTTAGGCATTGAGTCTCTGGTCTGATTTCCAGGTCCTTGATCCACTTTGAGTTGAATTTTGTACATGATAAGAGATAGGGGTTTAGTTTCATTTTGCTGCATATGGATTTCCAGTTTTCCCAGCTCCATTTGTTGAAGAGGCCATCTTTTCTTCAGTGTATGTGTTTGGCTCCTTTGTCTAGTATAAGGAAACTGTATGTAAGTGGGTTCATCTCTGTGTCTTCTATTCTATACCATTGGTCTACATGTCTATTTTGGTGCCAGTACCATGCCGTTTTTGTTACTATAGCTTTGTAGTATAATTTAAGGTCTGGTATTGTGATGCCTCCTGCTTCACTCTTCTTGCTAAGGATTGCTTTAGCTATTCTGGGTCTCTCATTCTTCCAAATTGTGGGGAGCTCACTGTATGCTATGACCTAATGACCAGCCATTATGTAAATGGGAAAGGCACAAAGGAAGGAGGAAATATGTGATCATTTTACAATTACTGTTGGTTCCGCGAACGTGCAGCTCATGGCCAGAATTCAGGGGGCTTATGTGCCTTGCCACATGGACAGTTGTTATCTACGTGCATTGTCTCTGATTGGCTGAACGGCTCTATAAGTTGAATGCTTGTTCAGCAAATAAACGGGTTCCTGTTTTGATTGGACTCCCCCTGGTGTGTCTGATTGTCTTGCGATGACGAAAGGCAAGGCTGGGAATGGGCAGCCAGTTGGCTTCAACTCTTCCCAACTTCCACAGAGGCTAGGCGAATGTGGGAGTCTCCCTTCGACTTGCTGGCTCTGGATGGACTGCAATGACCCCCGCATTGTGGCGCCCAACGTGGGGCGAAGAACTGAAACCATGAGTGGCAAATTGGGCCAATCAGGTGAGTGGATTTGCTGGTCTTCGGGTTGGAATTTACCTAAAAGTAGGTTAAGCTAATAGAAAAGAGGACCCTGCTCTGGAAGCTTTCAGATATCTGCTTAAGAGTAAGGGCTTAGAGGTTTCAGATACCCAAGCTGAAAAGGCCTGGGAGACCTTCACGCGGGCAGCTCCCTGGCTCCCCGCTACTAATCTTTTCACTAGTAATCTTTTGGATCACTCCACATGGGAGCAATGGACACGGAGGGGAAGATAGAATGAAAATGTTTAGATTAAGAAAGTCGTAAAGCATCCCGGAGGCTGCCTTTAACCCCTCCAGCTAAGGACCTGCAAATTCAGGGGCTTAGAAACCCCTCCCTGCCCTCAGCCCCTGAACTAGGCTTGCGAGCTTCCCTATGGGAAGACAGTCGACCTCTGCCATATTGTCGTCCTCCCTCTGAGGACAGTCAGCCACCATTTTCCCCTGCTGAGAGGAGGTCCCTGCCACTCGCTTGGCACCAGCACGCCCGCCTTGGCTCCCCCCTGCCCAGCACGCACAGCGCCACTGGCCACAGCCCCACGCGCAGCAAGCCAATGGCCCAATACTATGGCTCCGCTGCTGCAAGCCAAGTTGCAAGCACCAGATCTGACAAGGCACAAACTAGCAAACTAGCAAACTAGCAAAAACTGTTCCAAAGCCTTAAAGTGACCATGCCCTTGAGACAGTGCTGCTTGGGGAGATAAAACTCCCAAAAGCACTCTGCCAGCACCTCCTATGGCTGAGGCCACACCCCCTGCCTCCAGGTGGGCCAGAGTCCCTCCCTGCACGCCAATCCACAGCATTAGCTGCACAAGTGTACATTCTCCTCCTTCTTCTCACAATCGGCAGACTATCAGGCAGGACTGACAGAGGACCACTCTCAGGCTGGCAACCGGCAACTAGCTGGCAGGCGACTCGCCACTGCCACAAAGCACTACAGCCAGCTCCCAGACAGCTGGAAAAGCCTAAAGCAATAAAGGTGACTCAAAGGCCTCTCTCTTGCCACCTCCTACTTTCTAAGGGAATGAAATTTTACAAGCAAAGGATACACAGATCCAACTCCTGCCTAATGTCACAGCCCCCTGGCTACAATGCAGCTTTGTCAGGGACAAACTCCTTCCACAGCAAATGGCTACTCTCTCCTCCCTGCCTTGCAACCTCAGCAACAGGGCTCACATGCCAGGATAAGAACTTCAATAAGTGAATTTCTACCACTAAGGGCGTTTCTGATCATTATGGTAATTCATGTACTTTATATTCAATTTTAAATATTTCAGCATGTATAGTTAACACATCAAGTACACGCAAACACAGAGGTATACCTAAATTTTTAAAAATATTAATATACAACCATATATACAAGATTTCTATGGTTATATGGGGAGAACAAATTATATGCCTCCCAGTCAATAGAAAATAAAGATATAAATAATTGCACATTAACATGTTTATGTCTGTAACTGTTATTAAAATGACAAATAATTTCCCTCACTTATTTAAGCTGCATTGCCAACCTAAATCACTTCCTCTGATAACAATGGATAATACTTTTAAAAGAATGTAAGCCTTAGAGATTTTTCTTGAGTCAAAACAGCAGCTTTTAAAACAAAAGCAAAATGGACACAACTGAATGGCAATAACTTAATGCTATTAATATTTTTAAAGTTTCTACCTTTAGATTATATATCTGATTCATATTAAAATACTTCTAGTAAGCACTGTTTTATTAAAAAATTCTAACTTCAGTAAATATTTTTGTATTCTACATGGACCAATTTATATACTGCAATTTACACTAAGGTTTCCTCTAGCCACACATTCTCTGTACCTTTTATAATGCTTTGTTGTTGTATTTACTGGGTTTACACCTTGATAGTAAAACTCTATTTGGTTTTAGGTGTTTCTCATGTTATAGCATATAAAGAAACTGATCCATGTAAATACTTTTCACGTTTTCTTCTCAATATTTAAACTACTAGTTATTATATGATATCTCTCTCTCTCACCCCTAATGATTTTGGCTCTCATGGGAGCTCTGGACACCTCACCCTCCTAGATGGAGCAATAGCTATACTGCTCATTATAAGCTACTGTCCTTACAGGGGAGAAAGCAACACATATAATTAAGGCTCTAAAGCAAGCAATGCTATTCATGGGTGTCCCATAGGCAATCAAAACAGACATGGGCCTTTTTTGTGAGCCAAGCCCTACAGGGGATTTTTTGCCCAATGGCATATTAAACATTCCACTGGAATTCCATACAACCCCAAAGGACAAGCCATCATAGAACAACATAATAAAACTATAAAGGATCAATTACAAAAACAAAAAGGGGAAACCAACCCTCATGATCAGCTATGAATGGCTATGCTCACATTAAATATTTTAAATTTTTCCAAAGAAGAGCCTTTAACAGCTTTCCAAAGACATTGGTCCAATCAGACACCTTTATCAAGATTGAGGTCCAATGGAAGGACCCCCTAACAGGATGTTGGTGTGGACCTGACCCCCTTATAAGTATGGGTTGAAGCTTTGGATGTATTTTCCCAATAGGCAAATAGAGTCCCAATAGGGTACCTATTTGGGTATCCGCTAGAAACCTTAAATATTTCTACCCTGAACAAGTTGATAACCCAAGAGCATCCACCCTTGAGGGGTGATCTCTGTCCTTAATTTACAGGAATGAGCCCATGTAAACGACCGTGATGGACTGCTTTGCTGGTGCTGACTGGGATTCTAACAGAGCCTCCAATTCTACAATGCCACCCAACCTTAACAGAGGGACTTCGAAATCATTGCCTTTGTGATCACTGCCATGGCTACATCCGCCACTGTTGCAACCGCTGCTGCCGGTGCGATCACACAAACTATTCCAACTGCCCAGAAGCTCCAAGAGGTCATTCATGACAAGAACAACATTTGACTCTCAGCAATCACCACGCTGGGGTTATTGATCCTCCAGGAAGAAATGGACATTCTATCAGAGCAATTAACTGTATGATCTATACAACAGAGACACCTTTGTAATTCCCAATATGTTCACCTCTGTCAATCCTTTCTTGAAATTAATGCTACTCAAATGCTAATACTACTGAAATGATAAAAAAAAATTACTCCACCTACATCAGGAGACCCTAGAATGACAAGATGTTAAATTTGTCCTCCCAATTGTTGTCCTCGATTGTTAAGCTCAACCATACAAGGCAGAAACTTTGCCTTCTGCCCAATTTTTTACTGCCATGTAGCAAAAACACAAGCCCCTTCCAAATTTAGCTCTATTGGGCATTGATGGTTTCATCCTTCTTCTGTTGCCTTTCATTACCAGGTGCTGGAAACATGAGCCCAGCTCCAAAACAAGATCACAATGCTAGCACAGGTGCTTGAAGAACACCCCCAAACCTCTCAAGACCACTGGGTCTATGTGGCCTTGCAGGAAATCCAAAGGCCTTAAGGCACCATGAGACTGGAATGGTAGCCAATGATGGGTAAGATGCCCTGAAAGATGGAGGTGACATAGGACAGGCAAATTCCCAAAGTGGACTAAACAAAACAAAAAAGGGGGACTTGTGGGGAGCTAGCTCTATGCTACACCTTAATGACTAGCCATTATGTAAATGGGAAAGGCACAAAGGAAAGAGGAAATTTGTGACCGGTTTACAATTACTGTTGGTTCCATGAACGTGCAGCTCATGGCCAGAATTCAGGGGCTTATGTGTCTTGCCACATGAACAGCTGTTATCTACGTGAATTGTCTCTGACTGGCTGAATGGCCCTATAAGTTGAATGCTTGTTCCGCAAATAAATGGGTTCCTGCTCTGATTGGACTCCCCCTGGCATTTCTGATTGTCTTGGGACGGTGAAAGGCAAGGCTGGCAATGGGCAGCCAGCTGCCGGCTCCAACTCTTCCCAACTTCCATGGAGGCTAGGCGAATGTGGGGGTCCCCTTCAACCTGCTGGCTCAGGAAAGACTGCGACGACCCCCGCACAAATGAATTCCATGATTGCCTTTTCTATTTCTACAAGGAATGACATTGGGATTTTAATTGGGATTGCATTGAATCTATATAGCGCTTTGGGAAGTATGGCCATTTTGACAATATTGATTCTGCCTATCCAGGAGCATGGGAGATGTTTCCATCTTCTAAGGTCTTCTTCAGTTTCTTTCTTCAGTGTC
>PVHX01006711.1:0-98032 GCA_004024805.1 Geosciurus inauris
TACTGGAGATTGAACCCAGGGGCACTTGACCACTGAGCCACATCCCCAGCCCTATTTTGTGTTTTGTGTAGAGACAGGGTCTCACTGAGTTGCTTAGCGCCTAAGCCATTGCTGAGGCTGGCTTTGAACTTGCGATTCTCCTGTCTCAGCCTCCCTAAGTGCTGGGATTACAGGCTTGAGCCACCGCGCCCGGCTTCCAGATCTGAAGCCTTATGCGCTTCAAATGTCACCCCTCACCTGGTCAAAATGCTACCACCATTCAGAACAATATTTAGTGGAATTTTAGGAATTTTAGAAATTTTAAATATTTAAAATTGTCTTATAGTGGGTGATTTATTAGTATTACTTGTAAAGAGAACAAACTGCATGAGTCTATGCAAATATTAACCATGTAGTTGGAAAAGGAATCCCCATAAGGGATTGCTCTAGAAAAGTAGGGTTTTCCAAAACTGAAATTTTTTTTATTTAAAAAAAAAAAATGTTTAATTTTTTCTCCCTCTCTGGGAGAAGGACTTCCTGGACATTAGGAATATTTAGAGTTATATAGTTATTTTAGTCTCAGAATGTTAGTGACTGAAATAATAAATTCCAGTAGGGAAGGAATCCTTCTCTCCAGCTGTAGCAGAAAAGGGTTATGGCCTTTGCTCAAGATGGGAATGAAGATGATGGTGATTGTGTCACTGAAATACCCGATGCCTTTATGATTCTATCATGCATTTTAGCAAATGATTTGTATTCGCCCTAGTCTTGTCCTTCAACTGGTATGTTTTGCCACAAGGTCTAGGGGATTAGTGGCTAGTGGATAAGGAGGACAACTTAAAATTCCTTTGCAAACTGTCTTTCAGCACATGGAGAGGTGGGCGTGCAGTCTGTGCTTGCTGGATGAGTCATATCAGATCCCGAAACTGTCATGGAATGTCTATCAGCATTAATGCGTCACAGACCAGGCTCTTGCATTCCTGCAAACGAACGTGCAAAGAGAAACTGTCATGTGTGTATATTGGGACATACTGGTGTCAAATGAAAAAAAAAATCTTTAAAAAATTTCTAAGCTCATACTTACACTTGTGTTACAATTTCATCATTTTTTTTTGAGATATGTAAGTGAAATAACAACTGTCGAAGGGTATAAAAATTATCCTGAGAATGGCCTGGTGAAAGGAAATCACCACAACCAGTGGTGATAAATAATTGCTCTAGATTTCTTCACTCTTTTCCAGATACTCTTCTTATTGATACTCTATTTGTGAAACAACACATCTTCTATTCGGCTCTGGTTTATGGTATATTTCCCTAAACAATTATTCTTTTTAGACCCCTGGTGTATCACCAGATGTTAATAGTTATTTCATAAAAAGAGCAAAAAACACTTTTTCTCCTGTACTAGCCAGGGTTATTCCAAGGAACAAAATTAATACGATGTTATGGTTTTTGGTTAGACGGAGCTGGCCTATCTGACTATGGAGGCTGAAAGTCCAAAATCTGTGATTAGACCAGGAGGTTTGGGACCTGGGGTCCCAACAGTGCTGAGGAAGTTGGAAGACAGTTTCTGGAGAACTCCCTCTTGCTTGGGGAAGCCAGCCTCTCTGTTCAGATTGTGGGGATGAGGCCACCCACATTATGCCGGGCAAACTTCTTCACTCACAGTCCACTGATTTAAATATTAATCTCAGCCGGGCGCGGTGGTGCAAGCCTGTAATCCCAACACTTAGGGAGGCTGAGACAGGAGAATCGCGAGTTCAAAGCCAGCCTCAGCAACGGCGAGGCGCTAAGCAACTCAGTGAGACCCTGTCTCTACATGAGGGATGTGGCTCAGTGGTCGAGTGCCCCTGAGTTCAATCTCCAGTGCCAAAAATAAAAAAAAAAAAAAAAAATAAATAAATAAATAAATATTAATCTCAACCAAAAACACCCTCCAAGTTGGCACATAAAATTAACCACCATCATGAACAAGGAGGACAATGGGGAGAGAGACAGGATAGTATGGCCCCTTTATGGAGGGAGGATCACAGTCCACATTAAAATAAAGTTGCTGAGAAGTCCTGCGGCAAAGGTATCTTTTCATATTTGTATAATCCTGTCTTTCCCAAACTTATTTGCTCATGGAAGCTTCCCCTTCTCCCTCCATGTCTTTTTCCCCCCCTGTGAAACTTACTACCATTTTTCTGGATTATCTGTGGTTAGAGAAACACATCAGGTTAAAAAACAAAACAAAACAAAACTGGTCCATGGAAAGGTGTCAGTTCAGGCAATGGGAGATTTGGAGATTCAAGTACTGATACCAGCATCCTTAGTGAAGCTGGGGGCCGAGATGGGGTTTTTTCCATTTGATTTGCTGAAGTCTCACCAGCAGCTGTGTCAGCTAATGCATGGAGCCAATGGGTGGGAAGTGAGGTGCAGAGATGGACAGTGGACAGGCACAGGACTGTCCAAGGGGTTCGGGGAGGTCTCACTGCTGGTTTTGCTGCATCCCCTGACAAAGCCCAGTCAAGCAAAAGGCAGGGCAGAGAGGACATGATGACTGCTGCCTGATCTATGTCTATAGACGGTCCTGGGCTGGCATTCCATGAACAACTTGTAAGATGTGAAACACAAGTGCGCTTATGAGTACCTCCAGCACTGGCCCAACATAGGCACCTAACAAAGACACAAAAATAAGGAGAATCATAAGAACACAACATTACCACTGCTGTGGTTTAGAGGTAGCCTTTGTGTCTCTCCCGGGTTCATGTGTTAAAATGTAATCTCTATTATGAGATATTAAGAGGGAAAAAGTTTCATCTGATTATGGTGTTTAGGGGTGGGGGCCTTTGGGAGGTGATTAGGATTAGACTTGTCATCCTGGTGACTTTATTAGAAAAGGAAAAGAATCCAGAGGAGACACACAGTGTGCTCCCTACCTCTTGCTTATGTGATATCCAGTGTGACCTTGGGACTCTGTCATGAGAAAGCCATTCCCATGGAGTAGGCCCTCAGCCTTGGACCTCTAAAAGTGTGAGCCACAATAAGCCTCTTTTCTTTATAACTCACGGAGCCTCAGATGTTTCATTAGAGTAACAGAAAACAAATTAAGAGAGAAAACCAGTACTGAGCAGTGGGGCTCTTGCTAATAGCAAACAACTGAAAATGTGGAGGTGGCTTTGGAATTGGGCAATGAGTAGAGGCTGAAAGTTTGGAGGAGGAGGCTAAAAGAAATTTAGAATGCTGTAAAATGACCATCAAAAGTGCTTCTGGTGAAGGCTTGGAAGACAAGGAGACAAGGAACTAATCTCAGATGGACATGAAGGCTCTGTTGGAAATCGCAAAGGCCATCCTTGTTATACCATGGCAAAGAACTTGGCTGCGTTGTGTCCATGTTCGAAGACTTTATGGAAGGCCAAACCTCAAAATGATGAACTAATCTGTCTGTTGGAGGAGACTTCAAGACAGGAAAGGATCCAGGCTGTGGCATGGGTAGGATTGGCTGCTTTGGTTAGATTGACAGACTCAGGAGCAAAAGCAGCATAGCAGAAACATTTGGAAAATGCATAGCCTGGAGAAAAAAGAGTGTTCAGGAGAGGAGGGCGTGGACAAGCAACTGCTTTCTAAAGAGATTAGCAGGAATACTGGTCACAAGGACAACTGGAAAAAGCCTTGGAGCATCTCAGAAATATTTGAGGTCAGACCTCCTATCACAGGCCCAGAGGCCTTCCCCAGGGTAGACACATCTTAGGAGCTGAGCCCAGGGCACTCTCTGTGGACTTGAATTCCCCACCTAATTTCAGTGGGGAAGGCACTTCTGGTCTGCACCGGTGTTTCCAGAAGGCCCAGGCACAGCTCTTATCAGTAGAAGACCATGATGTCTACATGATGTTGGTTTTATAAATGTTGAGAATGCAAGAGTTATGGGGTCATGGTGGCTCCCATCTGGATTTCAAAGGAAAGCCTAAGAGGCCAGGAAGAAGAGAGCTCCTGACTGGGTGTGACCTACTAGAGTCATGGGATTGGAGCCACAGTAAGGCTCCAATGACTACATGTGGTCCTTGTCTCTTTCTATGTGATGCCCTGTGCTGCTGTAGAACTCTGTCAACAAGAAGGCCATCACCAGACATGGATTTGTGACACAGCACCAGAACCATGAGCCAAAACAAACCTTTTATTTATTTTTTAAATACATGTTACCTAGTCTCAGACATTTCATTATAATAACAAAACAGATTGACAGTCATTATTTTTCTCCATTTGTATATGCATAGATTTATGAAATACATTTTTTTGTAGTTGTGTATAGACAGAATGCCTTTATTTTGTTTATTTTTATGTGGTGCTGAGGATCGAACCCAGTGCCTCACACATGCTAGGCAAGCGCTTTGCCACTGAGCTATAGCCCCAGTCCACGATATACACTTTCAATGCAAAAAAATAAAGAATCATCTTTAATCCTATCATTCTGGAAAACTTGATGAGTGAGTGAAGAAAGACATGGAAATATGTTATTTGATAAAAATTTCCTGAAGCCTACATTTAAGTATTTGGCAATCCTAGGTGAATCATGGAAAACTCTCAAGCTGCATAATCTAATCTAAAAACAAATGCTAAGTCTGTACAGTTAATCTGTAGATAATGATCGTGCTGAAATAGATAATCACCTCATCAGAAACATGATTCCTGTATTCCTTTCTCGTCTCCCACCTGCAGTCCGAATCCCCTGTCCTCAATAGCGGAAGTGGGCACTGGGAGGAGTCGAGAGGAGCAGGAAAAGGGGAGAGGCGGGGAGCAGATGATGGAGGGGCGGAGGGCTGTTGGGTTTGGTTTGGAAAAGATGGCTTTGAAAAGGACAGCTCTGAAAATATGACTCGTGTGTCGCCTTATGGAGCATGGATTTCATCCACCACGGAGGTCTGGAGGGGCACTGGAGGCCTTTGACCAGGAATGGCTTGGACATGTGCATTGAAATCGTTCTGCTGGGGGCTGGGATTGTGGCTCAGTGGTAGAGCGTTTGCCTCGCATGCGTGAAGCCCTGGGTTCAATCCTCAGCACCACATACAAAGCAATAGAATAAAGACATTGTGTCCATCTACAATAAAAAAATATTTAAAAAAAAACAAAACAAAGAAATCGTTCTGCCGTCCACTGCAGCATAGTTTAGTGGAGAGGGTATGATAATTTGGGTAGAACAGTCTTGGAAGCTTTTTTTTTTTTTCTTTTAAATTTTTTAGTTATAGATGGATGCAATATCTTGATTTTGTTTATTTATTTTTATATGGTGCTGAGGATGGAACCCAGTGCCTCACACACGCGAAGCAAGTGCTCTGCCACAGAGCCACAACCCAGCGCCCAGTCTTGGGAAGCTTTGTGGGTACCATCTTATACACTGAACAAGTACACAGAGGTCAGGTACATAGGCCACCTATTTCACTGTCATCTGGGCTTTCGAGATCTGAATTTCCTCATGTGCAATCTGTGGCTTAAGGGGATACTGGCAGTGCTAAACACAGTTTTCAACTTTCCAAATCTCCTCTGGCTCTTTCCCCTTCCTGTCTAGGGAGGCCCAGGTGACAGACCATGCCACTGCACAATCTCCCGACAGATAGCTGCTGTGTCAGCCTCCTCTGGGTTGATGTGATGGCCAGGCGTCAGGGCTGCGACAGCTGCAGCACTGTGTGCTCAGCTGGACCCTTGGGGGCTCTGGTTTCATAGCTGCCACCTGGGGTGGGGGCAGGGGTTATGACACAGCTAGAAGGCAGCAGAGTTGATGTACAGTGAGGTAAACTTCACCAAGGCAGGACAGGAGGAAAGAAGGCGCCTGACAAATGCCTGACTCCCTCCGCTCCTCTCCCATCTTTTTGGAGGTGCAGTGGTTCCTGATGACCTTTCTGGAGATGGCTCACATGACCATCTCCCTCCCTGCCTCATTCTCTCCCCCCTCACTCCTGTACACCCCAATAACCTGTAAGCTTGGCCTCCGGGCTGTTTTCTGAGGAACTGATGCCGGTATAAGAATATGGCAGTCCTTAGGGTTCCTTCATGGCTTCTACACCAGGAAAGTCAGAATAGACAATGGAGTGGAATTCACACCTTCATCAGGAAGGGTAGAAGACTTCAGCATATCCATGTCCAAGCAGCAAGAGCCTTTTGGGCTGCCTTGTAAGAGAATTAAAACAAGGGCCTGTTTCTGGGGTATCCTTTTTGAGAAATGTAGCTCTGGGCAGGTCTACAGGCAACCCACAGGCTCCCCCCTCCTGCTTCCTCTGCATGCCTCCCCAACTCTGCTCTAAATAAAGAGTTGCTAACATTTGCGCCCTGGTGTTTCCCTACATTTTTAATAGCCAGTGGTATCTTTCAACCAGGCTGAGCTGCCTGCCTGGTCTCTTCAGGTTATCTTCCCAGGAACCAATTATTGCTTTTGTGAGGACTCTGGTTACAAAGTTGCGTTGTTTTGGAGTGGTCTGCCCAGCTCTCTCTAATTTTCAGGCATAATTTTTGAAAAGAGCATGCTCAGGAGCAGAGGTTGCAGTGCAGTAGAAATGCTGGTGTCCCAGGCAGACATGACATCAAGACTTACAGAACACACAAAATGCAGTCCAAGTTATTCTAGAGGTTCAGAAAGTGACATCTACATGATTGTATGGTTATTTTTTAAGCTTTCTGTATGTGTTAGAGGATTTTGAACCATTACATTGTAGCTAATTAACAAACGGTTTTCCCCATGGCAACAGTTTATCACTGGATGGTGGGGTAAGAATATTATGCTTCCCCTCTGAACCCACTCTTCCTTTTCCAGTGTGCCCTGTGCCCTGTGGGTCTGGCTGCATCAAGCAGCGACTGTTGCTGTGGGGCCTCCTGTTGGGTCCAGCCAGTGGGAGGGAAGAAAAGAAGACTGGAGATGGCCGAGGGCCAAGGCAAGTGTCCATGCTGTGCCTCTCCCTTTCTCTGTGTTCCACCCACTTCCTGCTGGATCTTTGACTACTGAACAACTTTCTTTGAAGGTTTGTGTGTTTTCTAACCTTGAGCAGGTGAACCAGTGAGGCAGCTTCATTAAATCTTGTTAGAGTTAGAAATTAACAAGGAATGGGGTGGGGTGGAGAATTTTACTGTCTTCAAATAACAGAATGCGTATCCTTGGCAAACGTCTATCCCTCAAACAACATAACATACATTTGAAAATGTGCCATTTAAAACAGAATTTAATCTGTTTTTTTTTTTTTTTTTTTTTTATGATTCAGAAGATAACTTCAGTGGACAACACTGTCTCAAGGATCATGGTCATGACTAACAGTTATAATTGTACTAAAGATGTGTGGACAGTCTGGTTAACAGGATACTGGAGATCAGCAGAATTTTCTATACTTTGGGTATAAAAATCCTTTATGCCTCCTGTAAAAATCCCTTATGAACATGCTAAATTGCAAATAAAACAGAGACCTGGAAAAATGGTCATATCAAAGAACTTGCACTTTTAAATAAAGTCAGAAATATTTGTTGAATGTCTCCCAGGCTCCAGACACTTTTATGATCTGGTCCCCGTGTTTCCTTTCAATTTGGGGCAATCCAACAAAGTGGTTTTGTCATGGCTGTTTTGTAGATGAGGGGGCGGGCTCAGAGAAGTTCAATAACAAGATCACAGCCACACATTTGGTAGGGGACAGAACCTGGAGCAGAGGCCAGGCTTGTTAGATTCCAAAGTCCACCCTCCTTCACTAGACCAGCTGCTCTTCAAGGACTGTCAGGAGAGAATTAAGAAATCACAACTTGGCTCTTCTGATCATACATGGCTTGAGCAGTCCTGAAGAGGTTAATTCCAGCTGTCTGTGGTGGCCGGAGGTTCTCTTTTTGTTCTTCCTTCTGGGTGGAACTGATCCTACAGCTTAAGCATTGTTCTGCATAAAGGCACAGTATGCAGATGTTAGCCTGCAAGGCCATCCTTTGTGGTAATGGCTGGCAGTCAACAGGCTGCCTGGTCCCAGAGTTGAACCTTTCACCCCAGGGGAGGGACAGCAGCCATCTTTCTGGGGAGTGCCTGCACCCCTGGGGATTGACTCAGGGACCCCCAGGGGAACAGGGATAATGAAAGCAGTGCTTTTTAACTTGCTCTTGAAGAGCTGCGTCAAAGTAGCAGACTCCACTCAGCAGGCTGAGGTTCACGTGGCTCTTCTATGAGAAGGCGAAATAAAGGCTTATTTTTCAATATTTTATGTTCCTTGGACATTTAAATCCTGAAGGGTGACCCAGACCTTGAAAGTTCATTCCAGCTTTTCTGGAGGTGGTGGGCAGTGGTGGCGAGTGGTGGCTGGGGAAGAGAACCACACCCAGGACTGAGGTATTGGGGGTACCTACCTGCACCTCACTTGGACCCCGCTGTTGACAAGCCAGCAAGGTGAGGTGGTGGGGTTTGAGAACTTGGGCTCTGGAGAGAGACTTCTGTATTCCTATCCTGACCCTGGCACTTGCCTCTGTGCCTCGGTTTCATTCATGGTCTGTAGAATGGGAAAAACAAAAACATGTCCCTCGAGGGGTCATTGTGATCTCATGTCGGGTCATGCTTGTGAAGCACAAAGAATAGGGTAAACCGCACATATGTGGTAGTTCTTACAATTCTCAATTTTCAGAGGCTCAGAGACATGAATCAACTTGGCTAAGGTCACACTTTATTGGTTGGAACTCAAGTGTGCCCAAATTTAAAGCTGTTTTCTCACTTTTAGGCAGAAAAGAGCGACCCTGGGAGATCCATTATAAAAGTGAATGATGCCCAGCTGATGTCCCCTGGTGATACTTAGGTACCAAAGAGGGAGGACTCTGGATGAAACAACTTCAGGGCCTGCACAGGATAGGGGAGGGTGTCAGTGTCCTCATCCTGACACTGTCCAGGGGCAGGAAGTTAGATCAGGGGAAAGAGAGACAGTGTATTGTGCCAGATGCAAAAGCCAATATTGAAAACCAGTTCCAGGTGAGATTCCCCTGAGAGATCTCTTCAGAGGTGTGGCTTCCATGTAGGCCAGTTCCAAAATATCCTTTCTTTCTGGTTCTACCATTCTTGTGTTTGAAGTGTTCAGGGATCGCTCTGCTGAGAAAGGCTGTGGTCCATGGCAGTGAGCCATCAAGAATACAGGGAACCTCAGTGCCATCAATACTTGTTCAGTGTGCTGTCCCCAAAACTGAGAATGTGGCTGCCATGTATTATGTGGTCACTGATGTTTATTACAAGAACTAAAGGATAAATGAAAGGAGAGAGGAAAACTTAATGAATTAAAGTTTTGCGTGCCAGAGGAGGACAGAGAAGTACTTAATGAGTACCACCCAGTGCCCCGTATGCTGGAGCCAAGTATGGCACCCAGGCAAGGCTAAGAGACCAAAGCAGGGCGGGCAGGTGAATGGTAGGGATTTTGCAAAGACTGCATACTTCCCCTTCCTCCCCTTCCTCAGGATGGGTATTGCATGTGTGGACAAAGGATCCACTCACCTGGGACTAGGAAGTCTTTCAGGACATGGGAGAGGGAACCCCTGGCATAACAGTTTTTTACTTCCATGGGGCAGAGTAGCTCCTGGGGCCTTACCAAAAAGCACATTGTGGGGGTGGAGGGGTGAGGTTGGACTGGCAAGTTGGGAGGCTCTTTCAGTAACTCAGGTGAGAACCAAGGAGGGCTTGACTCAAGTGCAGGTGGTGAGAACAGCCTGGAGGTGGTGTATTCTGGAAATGTTTGTAGGGAGGACTGTCAGCAATTATTGGACTCATCACATCCTGCCCTGAGGCCTTAGATGTCCCCAAATAAAGTGAGTTTATAGTTTCCAGCTGAGAATGTTGGCCAGCCACCAGCAATTGCTAGGAACTGGCTTTTTTAGAATGACTGCTATATTCCTTGTTTTTGAATTTCTGAGCACCACCTGTTTGCTTCCATACTTATTAGAGATTTATTGAAATGGCGTCGAACTCCACATTTTTGCGCCTAGGAAGTAGTTTTCCCACTGACCTAGTATTGCAACTCCTCTCTGTCCCTGTCCCTGTCTCTGACTCTGTCTCTGTGTCTGCTTTGGCTATAAATGGCCACATATTTCAGGAGCATACTGCCCTACAACATTGATTCTAATGCAGGAAGGGAAAACTTTTGTGATTAGAGGTACCCTTAAGTTGCATTAATGCCTCTCTTGGTCCTAATTCACATGGTTGCAGGAGTCTGTGGCTCTGGCAGGGACAGGGTATGTCCAGTGCCAGGGATCTGCTTCATTCTACAGGCAAATTCCCACTTGCTCCTGAGCTCCTCCCATGCACTCCCTGGTTCTCTACTGGAACCAGGAAGTTTCTTCAGAGATTTGTTGCAATGGCTGACAGCATCAGGCCTGTCCCTCCTCTGGTGGTCACATTTGCCTGCCAGCCACTATCTGCCCTTACCAGGAATGTTGCTTGAAGTAAGTCAGAGGGCATACCACGGTCGGTCCACTTCCAAGAAGTTACTTTGTGCCCTCCTCTGTGGGCCTGCCTTCTCGTTAGTAGTGTCCTGTGCTCAGTCTCCTATTTGTCTCTGACCTGGGCTTTCCTGTTATCCCAGCGCATTGGTCTGACTTCTGGCCTTGGCTTTGCTCGTGTTCTGACCTGCACCTGTGAGTGCCGTGTTCTGACTTGTCCACAAGGACCTGGAAACTCCTCCATGCCCTGTAGTCTAGCCTGGGTACCTGGGCTCTGCCTTTGCTGTGGCCCTTCCTGTCAGTCCAGCCCTGTGGTGCTTCATGTCTCCAGGTAGCAATGGAGGCCATTTGGTTTGGCTGTCCCCAAATGGGTCTGTTTGGCTGAGGGAGAAGCTAAGACCCAGTTCCTATGTCATTATGCAGGGCACTCCCTCTGGGCACCTTTCAATCATTCCACGTCTGGACCTGAGATTTTTGAGTTCAACTTCTCTTGTTATTCATCTAATTTTGAAAAACCAATACTTTATCCTACATTTAAAAGAAAATTTTTTTTTGGTACTGGGGATTGAACTTAGGGGTACTCGACCACTGAGCCACAACCCCAGCCCTATTTTGTGTTTTATGTAGAGACAGGGTCTCACTGAGTTGCTTAGCGCCTCGCCATTGCTGAGGCTGGCTTTGAACTCGCGATTCACCTGTCTCAGCCTCCCTAAGTGCTGGGATTACAGGCTTGCGCTATCACGCTCGGCTATCCTACATTTTTATTGGATGAAACTAAGTAGCTTGATGACATCTTTTAAGCTGTGCTCATGGGTCAGTTTAAGGAGCATGTCTGCTTTCTTGGGTACAATGGTAGTCAGGACATTCTGCCCCAGATATGGCATCTGCCATTTGAGAAAACATTAGAAACAGGGAGGCCACTTGCATCTTCCCCTTTCCCCTCCCTTGGAAGCATGCCTTCAGACTCTGATTTGAGAGGGTCTTTTCCTGCTGTCCCTGGACCTGCAAGAAAAGAGCATTCTTATCTTCAAAGATGGAGGACACAGAAGAATTGGGTTTTATACATTTATCCAATTGTACTTCCCCACAACCACCTGTTTCTTCATCAAATCTAGCAGAAAAAATACACACTTTTTTTTTTTTTTTTTTTTTTTACTAGCTGTTTTAGGTCTTAATTTCTGAAGGTTCCCATTTCTCCTGGAAGTTATATTGAATAAATTTGTGTGCTCTTCACTCGCTAATCTGTCTTTTGTTACGAGAGCCCCAGCATAAAGCTTAGCCACAAGACAGGAAGATATTTCTCATCAGGGACAGGTACAGCTTCTGATTTCAGTGTTTGTTTTTTGGAAGGATTTTGTTTTTTGAGGATTGCTTTTCTGCTTAAATTACTTTGTAACATAACTAATGCAACTAATTATGTTGTAATGCAACCAGAAATAGGCTCAGACTAGGTTAAGGCTATTGATGATTATGAAGAGTTTCTTTGTGAAACAGAACACTATTTGGAAAAAGTCTAACTTGCTCTCTATGTGCTCTTTTTGGGAGGTAACCAAATCTCTGGTCTGGCCAAGGTATCTGCCTCTAGGACATAACCCTGGGATAAGTAAATGGGGATTGGGTGACCTAACAAAAAATGTCCAAGGAAATTTAAACAATTATCAGCTTCTGACATTCAAAATAGGCTTTTGTCACCAAATAATAGCTTGAAACCCAAATTTTCCTTTGGATTCCCCCAAATAGCACATCATGATCTGAAACCTGCCTTTTCTGTTCAGGATCGACTTGGGAGACGAGGGAGAGAAAATCCCAGAAAAGGAAGGAAGAAGGCATCTTGTGTGCTTCTGGAAGAGAATCTAGAGAAAGGAGCACATCCTTTAAGTTGAGAACATTGAGAGCTTGGGCTTTTGCTCCGGTTTTATGTTTGGAGCTCCTGGAGGAGATGGTCTTGTAGTTGGTTGGCTTCCTGGGAAAGCTATAGACAGCTGGGGACAGCCACATTAAAGCAAACTAGGAAACAGGCAATGGGCCAGGATTTTATGTGCCCAAGTTGCTTCTGCTTCTGGCGTGTGGATGGGACCTAGAATTTCCTTCATGTTCCTGTGTGGGGCTGAGGACGGAGCAATAGAAGAGCAGGTAGGTGGAGAGAGAAGGACAGGTGTCGGCGACTCCTGTGCTTATGAGAGATGGGGAGACCAGGTCAGCAAAGAAGGAACAGCTTGCTGACATGATTAAGTTTGGATATAGGGAGATCATAGCAGAGTGTGCATGAGCCCGTATTCCTTAACAACAAACCTTGGAAGGATGTGCTTCAGGAACTTGATGATAGTCACATTGTTGGAATGATAGAACATCTCGCCTTTTTCCCTTATGTTTCTATTTTTCCAATATATTTTGTAATGAGAAAGTGTTCATTTTATAAAAAGAAGGAATAAAGTGATCTTCAAAAATAAGAAAGGGGATCATGTTAGATCTTTTTCTATAACATTTAAAAAATATTCCACCATCCCTATAAGTTTATGGATATAAATCTATTCTTTCTAGTCTCCTTAATGCACACATACACTTTTACACAAATGCAATCATGCTTTTTGGTTCAATCTCCTTTTCCCTTTTTCTTCTAACCTGCACCCTGTCTACAGCCCCCACCCTCTAGTGCCCCAGGAAAAGTGTTAGCAATCTGGTGTGTGTCTTTTAGTACTATTTTCTACATAACCACATACATATAACCATGTGTGACTCTACATGCAGACATGTACACTTCATAGGCATACACATGTATATGGACATTTAGACACAGGCATGTTTACATACTTTATAAGCATTGTTTAGATTACAAAGGTGAGATCACACTCTGAAGATGTCCCTGCACCTTATCTTTTGTACTTACTATCACCTTCTGGAGATACTCCAAGGCCACTGCTATAACTCCTATTTACATTGTTAATGGCTTTGTAATTATCTATGATGATGTTACATTATAATTCAATCAAATGTTTTGAACATTTTCTTTTTTCCTCCTACATTTTAAATTGGGGCATTTAGTTGTACATACTGATAAGATTTCTTGCTACATCTTCCTACTTGTACACAATATACAATATAATATAATTTGAACAATACCACTTCCCGGCACTTCCCTGCTTCCTTTTTCTTGATTCTTGGAGATGGTGACTATTTAGCCACTGTCATTTGCAAGTTTATATGCTCTATATTTCAAATAAATTAAGTTTTATTGATCTGATTATATTAGTATGCCTGGTTTTTATCCATGTATGTCTAATGACATTCAAACAAGATATTCTATTTTAGGCATGAGACCATACTTTTTGGTTAATGTGAGTGGAATAGAGTAACATCATAGGATAATTAATCAACAAATATTTTGGAGTCTCTATTATATAAGATCTAAACTTCACTTGAATTGATTTGCCACACTCTTAAACAGAACTTTTGCAATTTTCTCTAGAGGGATTAAAAATAGGCCAAAATCAAAAAGGTGGGGATTCTATTTGAATTAATCAATTGTTGGAAAATGGGCTTGATTTTCACAAGGCAATAAAGTTTTTATTGTTTTATTAAAAATTTCACTGCAATGATTGCATTTAGTATTTTACATTCAGGTATAGTCCATATCTGAGTGTTAGAGGTTAGTAAAAATAACATTAGTTTCTCATTGTCGAACTTTCCTCATTCTCTGTAGCAATTAGCTTATTCCCTGAAGATTTGAGTTACAGACAATCAACACCTAATTGAGATGACTCTCAATTACACGTGTGTGTATTTTTAAAAGGGTACACATAATATACCTTTTAAATATATAATCCATATATTGAAATGTAAATTTTAAATATTATATATTACATATACATACATATACACTTCTAAATCCTCTTTTAATTTTTAAAAGCTTTTGGAATTGTAAATCTCTTTTTTAAGCAATAGATAAAGATTATACTTTTTGTTTTAGTTTGCCAAGAGTTTTAGATCATCCTAACCAAATGCAGC
The DNA here is from genome assembly GCA_004024805.1 of Geosciurus inauris. Taxonomy (NCBI): domain Eukaryota; kingdom Metazoa; phylum Chordata; class Mammalia; order Rodentia; family Sciuridae; genus Geosciurus; species Geosciurus inauris. The sequence continues at coordinate 14,386 of PVHX01006711.1, forward strand.
AAAAAGCGACGTTGCTTAGCTGAGCTGACTCTGATGACAGCTTATAAATCACTTCCTATTATTTTAACCACAGGAAGGAGAGGGTGTTAGCTTGTTACTTTTGCTTTAAACATCTACCTGTGGCTTCCATTACAAACAAAAATTAGGAAACACACTCATTCACTGTCATAAGCTTTGGACTATCGAAAACAAGTACATAATAATTTTTTTTTACTCCTAAGCCTAAATTTAAAACCAGGTGTGAGATCAAAGAGGTTTGCAATGTTGCACATGGGTCTTCAGTCACAGGGACAAGGTGTAGTGTATAATGGATGAGACTACTATTTAATAACTCTAAAACTCTAACCTCTAAAACTCAGATATGGGCTACACCTGAATGTAAAATACTAAATGCATTTCATTTTCTTTTTTGAAGGAAATAGAATCAGAATTACCTGAGGATCTGTATCAGTCATTCATGTTTGGATGGAATTGTGGCATCTTTGACACACAGGCAAGAGACGTAAGATGTCCGGAAGCCCTGGTGAAGTTAATGGCTTCACCACTGGAGGAGATGGCAGAGTCCCCCTTTGTAATTATAGGGCTTAATCACCACCTTTTGCTTCTGAATGTTTTTTTACTCATTGCTTCTCATCTCCAAGGATGGGCAAGGAAGGTAAAATACAGACAGCTGTGGCGAGAGATTTTGGTATGAGAGAACAGTTCTCCTCCACCCACACATCCTTACCCAGTGTGGGCTGAGTTCCGGCTGGCCAGCCTCTCCTGACCTCCAGGCTGACTCATTCTGTGCTTACCACCTAGTCATCTCCTCTGTCTCTGCACTGTCGGTCCATCGGCAGAGCCGGCCTCCAGCTCACCAGTGTTGGGAAGGTACCACTGTCTTCTGGGGGTCTTCAAGAGCCAGAATGGGAGAACTTCATGACTATCCCTCAAACCCCCTGCTTTTTAAAAAGACAATGGAATCAGGGTCCAGCAAGAATGTCTGTGGTCAGTTCCAAATGGGTCCAGATTTGCTGCCTTCCAGATGTGTCCTTTCTACCCTACGAGGCTCACTCCACTACCCACCTGCAATTCTCCCTATCAATAGCCAATTCTTTTGGGAGTCAAATACCCTTTGGGAGAGGTGCCATCTTAGCCAACCTGAGAGCAAAATTGCCAGATGCCTACTGCTATGGTTTGAATATGTTTATTCCCACTAAACTCATGCAGGAGTTTAATCCTCAAATCTTTATCTTAATGGAATAAGAGGTTGGAAACTTTATCCAACTATGGCATTTAGAAGTGGAGTCTTTTGGAAGTGATTCGATTGAACCCCTTTTCTTAATAAAGTAGCCTGCCTCAAATTATATTGTGATACTGTTTGTGTATACAAACATGTAAAAATGAATTCCACTATTACATACAATTGTAATGTACCAATAAAAAAGAAAAAGAATAACAGCTCCTGCCTCAGGAATTTTATTATATTAAGTAAAAGTGGGCTAATACATTATTAGGGAAGATGGCTCTAAATTAGGATGGAACTTTTGCTGAACGAGGTGAGAAGATTTCCTCTGGGGCACAGCCCTTGCTTGGAGCTCTGCTGTGGACCACAGGCTGGGAGAATGGGAGAGAAGTGAAGAAGGAAACAGGAAGTTGTCCAATTGCCTACATCACTGTATCTTCTGTGGCTTTCTTCCTTCCAAATCTGCTCTACCACCAGTACCTACCACCAGCCTTCACCACCTGATGCACTACTCTGTGCATCCAAAGAATATTTAGAGGACTGTTGTGTCTGACTATACTCAGCTATGAGCTTCTTGGCTGAAAGTTGCTCCATGGAAACAAAATACTATTATTGGTACCTTTGGATTGTTGAAACTTCCAGATATTTTAGCTGCTTAACTCCTTTTAGGCTCCTCTGTCCTACAATATTTTTTATTATCCCAGTGAAGAGAAGACTGGCTTCCAATTCTGGATAATGTCAAGTTGTGACAACCTCATCAGGATTGAGAAGGAATTATAGTTTTTTCCTTTTTCTTTTGTATTTTTTTAGTTGTAGATGGACACAATACCTTTATTTTATTTATTTATTTTTATGTGGCACTGAAGACCAAACGTAGTGCCTCACACATGCTAGGCAAGCATGCCACCATAGTTTAAATTCTGAATGGACTTCATTATTATTCCCTATTAGCCCATTTTTTCCTTACTATAATGAAATTTCTGAGACAGGCTGGTTTTTGTTCTTTTAATTGCTGCATGATAATTTTATATAATAGTGAAATTCATTGTTATATGTTTGTACACACAAACAATGTAACAATAAAATTGGAGGTAGGCTATTTTATAAAGTGTAAATTCTGAATGGGCCTATATTTCTTTATTTACTTCAAAAAGATCAGAAAGTGAATCACATTTTTACCTTCTTCTCTGAGCTTTCCAAAAGAAAAGAAAAGAAAGAAAAAGAAAAAAACTATTTGTGGGGGATTCCAGGTACAGGTAATGAATAACAAAAGAAATTCTTGGGAATGTAGATTCTACATAGTAAGACAAATGATTCTGGTTTAAATGAAAAATGTGAGCAAACGCTAGCTGGTGACAGCATCCTCACTGCTGTCTTCTCATTTTGAAGGGGCTCACTAGCAGAATTCTGCCTGAATCTTCATTCAAATGGTTTAAAAATTTCCATCTGGTTCTATGAGATGCCATAAGCTATTCTGTAAAAAGGAAATATTACCATAGATTTTTTTTGACCTCTAAATTGTATTTAAAATTTGGATGTTAGAAGACTTAACATGCATGACATTCCAGCCATCAGTGATACCATGACAGCCTTCCACTGGCTTACTATCAAACTGATGTGAATATATATATTCCCCCTCCCTGCAATATGGTACTGGGGATTGAACCCAGGGCCTTGTGCATGTTAGGCAAGTGCTCTACAACTGAGCTTATCCCCAGCCCTGAATACCAACTTTGAAGACCACTGATCTGTGCTCTGTTTCACGTTCCTCATCTTCATGGACTCAGGATTCTAGTCCACGGACTTAGGATACCAAACAATGTATTACACAAACCTGCTTCCCAAACTCTACAGCTAGCAGAGGAAGATTAAACAGAGAAGTGCGATGTTCTGATACTACAACTATGTCTAATATAAATTAGCTGAAACAGGAATACTTCCAAGAGAATGTTAATAATTAGTCTTTCATTTTTATAAAAATTATTCAAAATGATAGCCGGGTGTGGTGGCTCACGCTTGTAATCCCAGCACTTTGGGAGGGTGAGACAGGAGAATCGCGAGTTCAAAGCCAGCCTCAGCAACGGCTAGGCTACATGAAACACAAAATAGGGCTGGGGATGTGACTCAGTGGTCTAGTGCCCCTGAGTTCAATCCTCAGTACCGAAAAAAAAAATTATTCAAAATGAATAATACATTTTAAATACATTTCAAAGTAACTTCATTTGTGATTACTCAAATGCTATAACCAGCAGTTTGCATCTCTTCTTTTGCCACAGTGCACCTGTAAGAAATAGGATTTTTCAAATTACATGGCCATGGAGACAAATGTGTGAACTTGGAGTTGTTGAGATAGATCTTGGAATTTAGTATAACGAAATAAGTTCAAATCCAAATTCTAACTACTCATTCTCACTTTGAGCAAATTATTTAACTTCACTAAGTTTTTCTTCCTTCTTATTTATAGAGTGAAAGAATCAGAATCAGAGACCTCAACGGATTGTTTTGAAGGTGAAATCTATACCACTGCAGTGTTGAGTATTCAGCAAATGGTCAGTGCTGCTTCTCACTTTTAACAGTTACTATTTATGCTGCATCCTAGGTCAAGATTGGGCTTAGCATTCTCATTCTTCCTTCAGCTGTATATAAAAAAATCAAACAAAAATTTCCCAATTTTTTTTACTTTATTAAAAATTTTACAAAATGCCAATTAAATTTGAAGTTATTTCTTGTAGCAACTCAATAAATATTTTACTTTAGCTCTTGCTAGGTCATGAAAGTGTTTGTTGGTCAAGTGAACTTGGGAAATGGTCAAAATAGCTATTACTTATCTATACCCAAGATTTAAAGATTATTAAATACAGTAATAAAAAGACTGAAATGATTTATGCCATTACTTACCATTTTTGATTTAGGCAAATCAATTTATACTAATATTTATGCCTTGCTTTTTGCTATTTTAAGTAGTGTGGGATATTTTGTTTTTGGCAGAAAACAAAATAAAAAATCATATTGTTGAAAATCCTTCTGAATGACTTTATAATAGACCCCAAAACTTGAAGACATAAAAAGTGTGACTCATATTGCTAGTGGGAATCTGAAATGGTTTAACCACTGTGGAAAGCAGTTTGGTAGTTGCTCAATAAGTTAGACATAGAATTACCATAGGACTCAGCAATTCCATTCCTAGATGTGCATCCAAGAGAATGAAAAACAGATGTTGAAATAAAACTTGTACATGAATGTTCATAGAAGCACTCTACACAATAGCCAAAAGGTGGAAATAACTCAAATGTCCATCAAGAGGTGAATGGATAAACAGACCTTAGTAAATTCATACGAATTATTATTCAGCCATAAAAAGGAACGAAATCCAGACACATACCCTGCTATAGATGAACCTTGAAAACATTATGCTAACTGAAAGAAGCCAGACACACAAGGTCACATATTATAAAATTCTATTATAAGAAATATTTAGGGAGGCTGAGACAGGAGGATTGTAAGCTTGAGACCAGCCTCAGCAACTTAGAGAGGCCCTCTCAGTGGCTAAGTGCCTCTGAGTTAAATCCTCGGTCCCCCCACATCCCACGCACACCCCAAAATCCCCAATAGGAAAGTCCACAGAGGCCAAAAGCTGACAAATGCTTGCCTGGGGCTGAAGTTAGGCAGGTCTTAATGATTGCTTGATGAGTCTGGGTTTCCTTTCAGGTTGATCAATTATTTAGCAACTTGGTAGCGGTGATAGTCACATAGCATTGTGAATGTACTGAATGACACTGAATTGTATACTTTAAGATGATTGGAAAGGTAGTATTTTATGTTATGTATATTTTTCATAATAGAAATGAACAGATCCAGCTATACCATGCCTTGGTATATATATCTGAGGGAACTAAAGTCAGCATACTACAGTGATACTGAATGCGGTGTTTATTGTGGAACAATTCACGATAGTCAAGTTATGGAACCTGGGTGCTGTCCATAGATAAATGGACAAAGAAAATGTGTGTGTGTGTGCGTTTGTGCATATGTATATGGAGTGCTCTGTGTGTGTGTATGTGTGTGAAATGGGGTTTATTTATTTATTTTTTGGGTACTGAAGATTGAACTCAGGGGCACTCAACCACTGAGCCACATCCCCAGACCTATTTTGTATTTTGTGTAGAGATAGGGTCTCACTGAGGTGCTTAGCGCCTTGCCGTTGCTGAGGCTGGCTTTGAACTCTCGATTCTCCTGTCTCTGCCTCCCTAAGTGCTGGGATTACAGGCTTGAGCCACTGCGGCCGGCTTGAAATGGGGTTTATTAAGCCATAAAGAAGAACATCCATTCCTTAATGGATGGAACTGGAGATCATCCATTAAGCCAAATAAGCCAGACAAAGGGAGACAAGTTTTGTGTGTTTTTCTCTCATGTGGAATGTGGGGGCTGGGGTAGGGGAAAGAGGACATGAAACTAGAAGGGAGGCTATTGGAGAAGAAGTGAGTTAGGGAGGGCAGGGGCAAGGGGATATAGAGGGGTGGAAATTATCCAAGTATGTTACACACATGTATGAATACCCCACCCTGAAATTCATGCTGTATAACTGACATGCACTAATAAACAAAAAGAACAGAAAATGCTCTAGGACACCCACCAAATACCAATATATGAAAATCCGTAGCTGGAGATGTGTTTTAAGTAGCCCCCTGATCCAGAGGTCATCTCATCCAAGTTGCGTTTGTCCACGATTCCCTTCTAAACTGAAGGATTCTGTCTTCGGGAAATGGTGTTGGACATTTTTGCTCCAGCCTCCTGGGTTGGACTTCATTGAAAGGCATTTTGATGAAGAAAAGAAATCTGTAGTCTGAGCGAGGTGCAGTCAAGAATCCATTTTCCAACAGAGACTCTCGCTCACATTTTTTTTCAGTCTTTTATTTTATTTTATTTATTTTTTATTTTTTTTATTTTTTGGTACTGGAGATTGAACTCAGGGGCACTCAACCACTGAGCCACATCCCCAGCCCTATTTTGTGTTTTATGTAGAGACAGGGTCTCACTGAGTTGCTTAGCACCTCGCCCTTGCTGAGGCTGGCTTTGAACTCGCGTTTCTCCTGTCTCAGCCTCCCTAAGTGCTGGGATTACAGGCTTGCGCCACCGCGCCCCGCTAGCCTTTTATTTTTGTTCCCTCTTCCTCTCCGTTTGCATTTCCTGCTTAACTGTTGCTTACAGTCAAGTCTTTTGAGGAACATGCAAGGACTTTTGGTGGACACTGAGAACAGGGGTGGGGTGGGGTGGTGAATTGTGTTCGTTCTTTCTTAAATAGAGGCAATTCTTCATTCAAAACACTTAACAGGCAAATTGGGCTCGATAAGAAATTTTACATATTTGGATTCATATCAATATGTGTATTGTGAACACAGTTTGTTTTTAAAATAACACTGAAAAATGCCTTGCTTTATATCTATTTTTTGGTCAATTCTTTCAACAATGTACTGTCAGTTTAAAAAGTAACAACATGCTATTGCTTTTTAAGCTTTTCATTTTTGAATGTGTTTTCTTTTTTAAAAAGCCAATGTGATTAATATTCACTGTGAGAGGATATAAGAACCATTGAATTGGAGTTAAAGAAATGTACCATTACCAACAAAGTAATGCATTTATCTTTCACTGAAGTGAAATCTACAATGAGCCATTTAGCAGGGCCCAACTTAGTGGTGCTTAGTGCATTTGTAATGTCATGAAACCACCTCTTTTCTCCAGTTTGAAAATGTTTTCATCACTCCAGAAAGAATAGACCATATCCATTAAGTAGTCATTCCCCCTGTTCCTCCTCCTCCATCCCCTGGGAACCACAAATCCGCTTTTTGTCCCTATGGATTTGCTGCTTTGGATATTTCACATAAAGGGAATCATACAGTATGTAACCTTTTGTGCCTGGCTTCTTTCACTTAGCCTAATATCTTCAAGGTCCGTCTATGTTGTAGCATGTATCAGTACTATGTTCTTTAGGGGTTGAATAATATTTCATTGTATGAATATGCCACAGTTTGTTTATCCATTCATTCTTTGATGGAAATTAGGTTTGCTTCCGCATTTTGGCTGTTGTAAATAGTGTTTCCATGAACATTCATGGACAAGGGTTTTTGAACACCTGTTTTTGATTCTTTTGGGGTACATGCTGGGAGTGGAATTGCTGGGTCATAGGGTAGTTCTGTGTTTATCATTTAAGGAATCACCAAATTGTTACCTACAGTGGCTCAACATTTTAAGTTTCTATTAGCAATGTATGAGAGCTCCTTTTCCTTCCCTTCAGGAATGTGTTCAGCAACACATTTTTTTTTTCTTCTTATTTTGGGTATATGCATCCTAGTATGTGCAAAGAAGTATCCCACAGTGACTATTATTTGTATTTCTTTAATGATCAATGCTGTTAAAAATATTATTATGTACCAGGCATGGTGGCGCACGCCCGTAATCACAGTGGCTGGGGAGGCTGAAGAATTGCGAATTCAAAGCCAGCCTCAGCAATGGCGAGGCACTAAGCAACTCAGTGAGACCCTGTCTCTACATAAAATACAAAACAGGGCTGGGGATGTCGATGTGGCTCAGTGGTCGAGTGCCCCTGAGTTCAATCCCCAGTACCCCTCCCCCCAAATATATTATTAGATGCTTGATAGCCATTTGCATATCTTCTTTTTTTTAATATTTATTTATTTTTTTAGTTGTAGGTGGACAGAATATCTTTATTTTATTTTTATGTGGTGTTGAGGATTGAACCCACTGCCTCACGCGTGCTAGGTGAGCACACTACCACTGCGCCACAATCCTAGCCCCCTGCATATCTTCTTCAGAGAAACTTCTTTCAAATTCTTTGTCCATTTTAAAATTGGGCTTTTTGTCTTTTAGTACTTGTGCTGTAACAATTGTTTTTGTATATATCTGGATTCTAAGCTCTTCTCCAATATTTGATTTGCAGATCTTTTTCCCAATTCTTTTGGTTGTCTTTTTTCTTTCTTGATAACATTCTTTTTTTTTTTTTTTGGTACCAGGGATCAACTCAGGGGTACTCAACCACTGAGCCATATCCCCAGCCCTATTTAGAGTTTTATGTAGAGACAGAGTCTCACTGAGTTGCTTAGTGCCTCACTTTTGCTGAGGCTGGCTTTAAACTCGTGATTCTCCCGTCTCAGCCTCCCAAAGTGCTGGGATTTAAAGCATGAGCCACGGCGCCTGGTTTGATAACATTCTTTTGATGCACAAGTGTTCTGTTTATGAAGTCCACTGCATCTATTTTTTCTTTTATTACTGATGACTTAAGTGTCAAATCTAAGTAATCATTGCCAAATCTAAAATCATGAAAATTTACCTCTTGTTTTCTTCCAGTATTTAGATCAATGACTCTTTAGGTCATTGATCTTCTCTGAGTTAATTTTTGATCATGGAATGAGGTAGGGGTCCTCCTTCATTCTTTCATACATAATTATATAGTTTTTCCAAAACTGTTTGTTGAAGAGAATGTTCTTTCCCTATTGAATGACTTGGCACACTTGTCAGAGTAACTGGCCATAAATATTATAGTTCATTTCAGCCCTGTTAATTCTATACCATTGGTCTATGTGTGTACCTTTATTTTTTGTATGTGTGCATAGACATATGCAGTGTGTAAACATGTGATCAAATCCAGAGCCCCATTTATGTTAGGCAGGCACTATCCAATGAGATCAACTCTTAGATGTACATTGTTTTGTTATAGTAGTTTTGTAAGAGGTTTCAAAATCAGAAAGTGTGAGTCTTCTAACTTTATTTTTTATTGTTTTGGCTATTCAGAGCCACTTGTTACTCTATGTGAATTTGAAGATTGATTTTTTTGTTAAAATTGCCATTGGAATTTTGATAGTCATTGCATTAAATGTGTAGATTTCTTTGGGAAGTACTGTCATCTTTACAGTATTAAGTCTTCCTTTCATGAACACTGATGTCTTTTCATTTGTTTAGGTCTTCTTTCATTTCTTTGAGTAATGTTTCACAGTTTTCGGTGCACATCTCATTGGTTAACTTTATTGCTAAGTTTCTATTCTTTTGGATGGTATTGTAAAAGGAATTGTTCTCTTAATTTTCTTTTTGGATTGTTCATTTCTTTTTTCTTTTTGTACAGGGGATTGAACTCAGGGGCACTCGACCACTGAGCCACATCCCCAGCCCTATTTTGTGTTTTATGTAGAGACAGGGTCTCACTGAGTTGCTTAGCGCCTTGCCGTTGCTGAGGCTGGCTTTGAACTTGTGATTCTCCTGTCTCAGCCTCCCAAAGTGCTGGGATTACAGGCTTGAGCCACCGCGCCCTGCTGGATTGTTCATTTCTAATATATAAAAATACAGCTTATTTTTCTGTGTTGGTTTTGTACCCTGAAACTCTGCGAATTTATTAGTTATCATATTTTTAAATAGCTTATCTGGGATTTTCTATGTATAGAATCATGTCTTTGCAAGAAAATACAGTTTTACTCTTTCCTTTCTGATTTGGGTAACTTTTGATTGTTTTCTTGCCAAATTGCCCTGCCTAGGACTTCCATTAAAATACTGAACAGTAATGGCAAAGACAGGAGTGTGATGAGGGGGTTAGTTTTCACCATTGCCTTTCAAATTTCAACTGAAGGTATTAGATTTTGCAAAACAATTTCCATCTATTACAATTCACAAAGCAAAGTCAGTGATTCGACAGTGTTCCACTTTTTCTGAGGTTAGACTTCTGGGCAAATTTACTGCATGAGATATACATCATTAAGGGCATAGAAATATTAGATTATGAGATTAGTCCTCCCCCGGAGAGACAACCATCATCTCGAGAGTGTGTCTTACTCTAAAAGAAGCTGATCTACTTTCTGATAGAAGCCCATTGACTCAGAATTGTTTTCAAAATTAGGGTTACTGATTTAGTAAGTGTGGTGATTTCCTTGGAAACTTCTTATTCTTTTTAGTTGTGTATAATGAGTTTAAAAAGGGGATAGAATTTGGAACTGCCAATAGCTGACATTTGGAGAAACAGCAGTTGGCGACGAGGAAGAAGATAGAAGAAAAGCAGAGTTAAAAGGAATTCAGTGAAAAGCTAAATGCCTATTATCCCTTCAGTGGCCCTGTGGCATCACCACGTTACCCTACAGTGCAGTGATGCAGCCAGGAACCCTCCTCCCCCTCCTCCTCCTCCTCCTCTTCTTCTTCCTCCTCCTCCTCCTTCTCTAACAGAGTCTATTTCCCAGCCCTACTTCTGGGCTTTCTAGGGCATCCTCCCCATGGCCCTCTGGCCACAGCAGGTGGGAGTGATGGGGACCAGGACATTTTGGATTGCTTGGTGCAGTATAACCAATAGCTTTTTATTATGACTTTGATTTAGATAAAAGACAAAATTATGTTCAGTATGAAGTATTCAGTACATATAAGAAGTCCCAGAAACAAAAATTTTAAAGTTTTCAGAAGGGAAATTTTCAAGTTCATGGGTTTTATATTTACATCATATATTTCATTCCTTGTCAATGCTTGGGAAATGGGTATAGTAAAGATGGTTGGTTGAGATCATCCTCACTACCCTTGGTGCATGTATGTAAACACAATTGGTGTAACTTTATCTGGTTTGCAACCAGAGAAATGGAAAAACTGAGCTCTATATATGTGCTACGACTTGAAATGCAATTAAATAAACTAAAAATAAAATAAAATAAAATGGAACACAGATAATCCAAATGAATATTTGCAGAGTTGATTAAACTAACTAGCAAAGCCTCAAAAAAAAAAAGAAATGATAAAACAGTCTTAAAATAGAGGGAATGTTTCTAGGACTGAGTATTGAACCCAGGGGTGCATTACCTCTGAACTACCTCCCAGTCCTTTATTATTTTGAGATGGGGCCTCACCAAGTTGCTCAGGTGGGGTTGGTACTTCTTCTCTACAAGAGCCTAAAGATGGCTCAACTGGTAATTATTTAGACCAGTGAATAGATGGTCATTTCCTATGCAACTTGATCTTGGGAAACCTCATACTTTATTATCCAAACCAAGAAACTTTTGAGGAAGGAGGGAAATACTAATTATACCAGGACAATAAGCAGAAACCAGTACTGTTTTAGGCAAGCTGAGAGAGGTGGCTGGGTATTCTAATTAAAGCCATTCAAGGATCATTTGAATTTTTATCCTCATGATTATTACTGCTTTATGATGAAAAAAAAAATTAGTAGCTAGAGAAATTTTTACTCTTCTCTGCTATAAGCCAAATTTTCATTGGTGAGGAAAATAAGATCAGAGTCCCTGGTTAAGACAGCTGCCCCTTCCAGAATTTTGGGGAGGAACATGAAGAACGGACTGTAGTTTATACTCTTCCCAATGATGCTATTCTAGAGTGGCCTGCCCTGGTGTCCTGAGGCTGGACTGAGGCCAACCTTAATCTAGGGTGGTCAGGACTGAGCTGCCTGAGGGGTTTAGGTTCACGCTCACCAGGTGAAAAGGAGCAGGCTTCAGCCTACATCTTTTGGGCCATCCTCATGCCCCTCTCAGATGTCATGCCAAAGAGGCCACCAGGGACCACCTGAGTCACTAGGACCCACACGTGTGAGAAGGCCCTAAGGTCTGATTGCAACTGGGCTAGTCCAGGGACTAGAAGGAACTGAGCAGGACAATTCTTCTCGTTAGGAACAGTTTTACCCCTGGACACATCCTTGATAAGTACATTTCACTGCTAAGCAATCAGTGTGATAATAAAAGCTCTTACGTGAACATGCTTGATCATGTGAATGCCATTTATGATTGTAAGTGCTAAAGGTAAAAGGTGGTTAAAAATCAGGCATGAGGGGCTGGGGTTGTGGCGCAGTGGTAGCGTGCTCGCCTAGCATGCATGAGGCACTGGGTCGATCCTCAGCACCACGTAAAAATAAAATAAAGATATTCTGTCTGCCTACAACTAAAAAATAAATATTTTTTTAAATAAATATTTAAATAAATATAAATATTTATTTAAATATAAATATTTAAATATAAAAATAAATATTTTTTTAAAAATATATTTAAAAAAAAATCAGGCATGATTTAGTTTAGGTGAAGGTTCTAAAGGTTACTTATCTGATTTGAGCAGGACCTCACAGTTAATAATCCTTCTCCCTTATTTTCAGGCATCCCCTGTGGCTCTTGTAACATGTCCCCCTTGCAGAAGGAGAAATTACTGTAATGAAGGTCCTTTGTGAGCACCTATTATGCACTCGCTGCAAGGAGTGAGCCTAGAGTATGGTGGTCAGTCTGTAATGGTTGGTGCCGCATTAGAATCAAAGGTCATGCCATTTCACTCTGCTACTAACTCCCAATCCACAGATACTGTAGAAAACAGAGAAAAAGTATTGAGAGGAAAATTAGAGGATCTAGGTTCTAGTCATAGGTGTGGCTTTGATAAATCATAGTTTATACTTTTGTTAACAGAAGTTCATATAGGACCTACCTGAATCTCAGGATGCAGGTGAAAATTCAATGTGCTGCCATGAAAACACTTTGAAAATACTTTTCACAGCATAAAGAACTGTGAAAGGAGTTATTAAAATAATTTTCAATCACACTTGCATCAAGCTTTTAAGAAAAATTATTTCAGCCTTTAGAATTTTTCTTCTTTTGGATGTGCAAAAGATAGAGAAAAGAGGTCTTTGCACCTTCACTCATTCCAGACATTTCTCTGCCTTTGAAAGAGATGGTGGGACCCTGCTCCTGTCCTCTTTCTCTCTGCTTCCTGGCTTGAGATATGAGCAGTTTGTTCCAGGATGCTCTCCCTGCCATTGCCATCTTTTGCCCTCATCAGAGGCTCAAACCAATGGTGCTATTGGACCATGGACTTGGACTTCCAGAACCATGAGCTAAATATATGTTTTATTTTTACAAGCTAATTGTCATAATGTGAAGCTAACAACATGGCTAACCACTTGGGGAAGAATCTATTTTAGGGAGTCAATCACCAAGACCACTGCGTAAGGCAGATTGGAAGGGAGGATTGGGCCATTTGACACTATGTAACTTCCATTCCAGCAGAGGACACTCATTGGAAGTCTCCTTGATTGATGGAGATGACACAATACAGCTGCCATTTTGTATTTGTTTTCACCCAGGTGGATTATTGACCAGTGTGAAGAAACTTATAGTATAGTCCCTGGGCTGTTGCCACACTAGCTCGTCTATTTTGAGCTTCTTATGTAGATTTTTTGGAGAGGAACATGAAGAATGGATCATAATTTATACTCTTCCCAATTGGGAGACTTACCCCAATAGAAATGCATTTATTACCAAAAATTGTCACACATATTACAATGTAGGCCCTTTAGGAAGTTATTTCTAGCTTCCAGAAATGAATGTGAATATGACTCCAAGTGTCAATATGAGCAATTTCTCATGAATGTTGGTGTCCTAGAAACTCAAAGAACGTTGCTAACTATAAGGGATGCCTCGAGAATGGCATTTCATAGGTTCCTCTCTTTTCTCTTATTCATTTGCTCAAAGTAATATGTCAAAACTGTCAGAAGTAGGGTGGTCGAGCGGCAGTCTTCTTAAGTTCAAATCCTCATGCTCTATCACTTACCAGCTGTCTGACCTTAAGCAAGTTACTTGGCTTCCCCATGCCTCAGTTTCCTTGATTGATGGAGATGGCACAATACAGCTGCCATTTTGCATTTCTTTTCACCCAAACAAGTATAATAGTAACACCAGCTGCATAGGTTGTTTTTAGGATTCAGTGCATGGCAGGGTTTTAGCCCTATGACTGGCATATAGAAAGCAGTCAATTAGTGTTAATGACTATGATGACCACTCCTGTCACCCCTATTACTATGTACCAATGGGTGCACAGTGCTGAACAAGAAAGAGGCACAGCATCAGGTCAATGGCCTTTCTTATTGTGATGTGGGGGGACAGAGGTTGGAGAGGCACAGGGTTGAGGAGCTTTGTATCACTATCAAATTCACTGTTTCTTTGAGGACATACGAACCAGAAAGTTTGGGGGAGCCAGGACATGTCAACTTTATTTTGACAAAGTCCTGCATTTAATGCCCTGCACGCGTTCTGTTTCTCAGTTACACTGAGTCGGCAATTTTAATTGAATACACTGAGATAAAAGAAAATGTCTACTCTTCTGGCACTTGTAAGGGACAACTATAGCTGAAGTATCCCAAGAGGGGAGTCGTTGTTCCTGATAGTGACTTTTGCAGAAAATAATGGTTCTGAAGCTCTTGACCGGAAATAAATGGCACCTCTGAAGTCGTGCTTCCTTATTCCTGTGCAATTATGGACTCTGTTTTAGCTGCTACTTGTGTAGCAGCCTGTAGCTAATCCAGACTGGAACACTATTACCCTGTCTTAAAGGACAACTGGGTAGGAAGGGGCATTCCTAGCTCTTGATAAAGGAACATTTATTACCTAATAAAAGAATGGGAGTCAGCAAGATGTTATGTATGTTTTGATGCAATGGAAAACGTTCTTCCTAATGGAAGCTTTTTGGAATAGGACAAATCCTTGTTTATTTCATTTCCTCATCTACATATCCACCTGTAGGCAGCTGTTTCTGATGTTTGTGATCATAGCTACAGCAGTATGAAGGACCATTTCTAGTGTTCAGTGCCCTGAAGGAAATATTTGAGAACCCAAAGCTGCCACTACCAATGCAGATAATCTGGTAAATTACCTGCTGTAATCTGCTCCCCTGGATGATTAGAATTTGGTTATAGTATCATGTGCAGCTCACCTTGCAGGTATTTGGCCTTTACTGATTTCTGTCCCTTTTTTATATTTGAGTGAACTTTTGATGTTGCAGCAAAAATAACTCACTGTGCTTATGATAAAGCACAAAGATCTCTAGAAAAACATCCACTGATCATTTAACCATGAACTATGACTAATAGTTATCTAAATGGAATGGAGGGTAATGATTCCAAGAGGTTATAGGAAAAAGTTCCCCATGTTTCCCAGCAGTAACACTTGAGTTGCCTTGTCTTGTTCCTTCTGTAGAATGTTTCATCCTGTAATCTCAAAATGCTTAGCAAGAATCCTTTTGTATAACTGGAATATGTCTTTTTGAAAAGCACTATAATGTTGTCCTTGAAACATCATGGTAAAGAGCTTCAAAATGGCTTACATAGCATGGCTGGTGACATTAGCTAGCACTGGATTTACTCTCTGTAACAGGAAAGCAGCGGACCACAAGAGACTGAAATGTATCTGCCTTTGTTTCCAACAGACTCACGTTCTACTTTTTCTTATACACACACTCACATACGAAGTTGGGAAAATTGTATTAATCCTTTTTTAAAAAAATATAAAATTATAGCCAAAGAAAACCCCCTGAACTTTAGTAACAGTTGGAATAATCCACAGCGGCGGCAGCAGAGGCAGAAGAAATTGAATTTAGTTGATTTTCCATGGTTGTTGGTTGTTTGCAGTCTCATGGTGATGGAAGCTGCATATTTTATTGAAGAGACTGAGAAGCTGCTGGAGGTTTGGTTCTCCCAGCAGAAACCCGATACAAACCAAGGGTCTGGGGATCTTTGCGCTATCCCAAGATCTGAATGGGATGTACTTTTGAAGGATGTGTAATGTTTGATCCTAAGTGTGACAAAAATTGGGGCTGGGGATATAGCTCAGTTGGTAGAGTGCCTTCCATGCACAAGGCCCTGGGTTCAATTATCAGCACACACACACACACACACACACACACACAAAGAGAGAGAGAAGTGTGACAAAAACTGACAAGCAGGAAGCTTGTGTACTCAGTGAGAGTAGCATGTTTGTCTTTTTTAGATTTTGCATTTTGAAGACCTGTGGTACCACCTTCTTGCTGAAAGCACTGGTTCCCCTGTTGAAGCTTGTTAGGAATTATAGTGGGTCTGACTCAATTCAAAGCTTCTTTTATTCTTGTAAGAATTTCAGGAAACCTTCTCATCAAGGATACCCACACTGGAATTTCCAGGAAGAAAAACAATTTCTTAATGCAATTTTCCCAATGGAGCAGCATATTATATGGTATGTATGAATTCTGACTGTTGGTACTTGTATACTCTGGATTTCCCAGAGAGTCGGGTAATAAGTCAGCCAGAACAAACCCTGGAAATTTTGATGAGTGAGCTTGATCCAGCAGTTATGGATCAGTTCTTCATGAAAGATGGTGTTACTGCAAAAGATGTCACTCGTGAGAGTGGAAGTTTTGACCTGATACTAGGTTCTGTCTTTGATGCCACCCTGTTCAATCCTTTTGGGTATTCAATGAATGGAATGAAATTTGATGGAAGGTATTGGACTATTCACATCACTCCAGAACCGTAATTTTCTTATGTTAACTTTGAAACAAACCTAACTCAGACCTCTTATAATGACCTGATCAAGAAAGTGGTGGAGTCTTCAAGCCAGGAAAGTTTATGACCACCTTGTTTGTTAATTGAAGTTCTAAATGTCACACAGTGCTTTCTTCACCCCAGAAGATTGAAGATTTTGAATGTATTGATTGCCAGAGTGCTATATTCAATGATTACAATTTCATTTTTACCAGTTTTGCCAAGAAGCAGCAACAACAGCAGAGTTGATTAAGGAAAATGAAGAAAAAACTCAAAAAGAGAACACACATAGAAGGTGGTGGCTACTTTACAGATGTTGATACTGGGGGCTATGCTTTCCATAACCACCACCTTTCCATGATAACTACCTTGTACTTGCAGAAAGCCCTAGATGTAATGATAGTGTAATCATTTTGAAGTATATGCATTATTATATCAAAGAGTTAGATATCTTACCTGAATGCTCTCTTCTGTGTTTAGGTATTCTATGCCACTCTTGCTGTGAAATTGAAGTGCATGTAGAAAAAAAACCTTTTACTATATAAAACTTTACAACACTTGTGAAAACAATTCAATTTAGTTTATGCACAGTGTAATATGTCTGCAGGTATCGTCCAAAATTCCCTGCAGACAAAGCTTTTGTCCTCATTAGGTGCTGGCCTCAGCCTAACCATCTGGGACTGTTCTATTAAATTGCTGCCAGAATTTTGCATCCAGTTACCTCCACTTTCTAGAACATATTTTCTACTAATGTTATTGAAACCAGTTTTTACTTCATACAGATGGTTTTTTTTTTTGCAAGAGCAATTAAATTTTTCTTTTACAAGTCCTTAATAAAATGATTCTAATTACTCATTTTGTATATTACTGTTTTAATAATTATTTCTGCATTTGTAGTGCTTTGATTTCTTCCTTCAACTTGGTGTCTTCCCCTCCAGCACCACAAATGAAACAATCATTTACACTGTGGATTTATATACTAATCTTATACTCTGGGTGCGGGAAAGGGGAATAGTCTCTGGGTTTAACTTTTGGTCAAGGGCATATTAATTTGGCCTCCTTTTAAATGGCATTGACTCTTTGGGAAGGTAAGTGACAAAATTAAATGTCCTCTACAAAAGAATTTTAAGTATCTCCAATTTTGACTTGCAGGGAGGACGCATAGAATTATAGATGGAGATTAATGTGTGCTGACTGAACTGTACAATCCATGCCATGCTTTGCTCTTTAATAAATGAGATTAACATCTAAAAAAACCCTTCAAAATAAGAAGAAGCTTGAGGTTGACCAAATTAATCAAAGGAGATTATTTTTAAATGCTCTTAACTCAAGTCATTCATTACAATAACTTCTTTTCCCCTATTCAGAACAGCATCTTTATCATATGCTTCTGTGAAAATATTTTCTGAAAATTCAATTCATGGAATGTTCCTTGCCATTTTTTTTTTTTTTAATATAGAGAAGGCAGAGATCTCTGATAGACACTATTCTTCCATTATGCTTTGGAATTAAAAGAAGATAAAAGTGGTAGATATTTCTTTCATTGACTGCAGTCATCTTTTTAGCATTGTATTTAGCTTCAAGGGAACATTAATTCCTCCCAGAGCACATCATGGCTTGAAGGTATGAGGAAGTGAAGTACCTGGCGTAATATCCTGAAACAAGTCCCCGGACTCTCTGCTTCTCTCAGCATCTGTGCATAAAAGAAGAGACCACATCTAAAGGGAAATCTCCCCTCCTGTGCTCATGGACCCAGGAGGCCTACAGTCATGGAGGGCATTTTCTTCATTTGCTGTGGAAAAACTATCCTATCCTATCAAATCAAATGTACTTTTTATCTTAGACATTATTTCTGGGTTATCGTTTTCACTTCTCAGCATAAATGACAGCTCAGCGGTTTGGAACTGTGACATCAGCTTGGTTCAAAAATAACCTTCTGAATTCATTATCCCAATCCCATTTAATAGGCAGAGTTTGAGAATAAGGTCATTTGATTTACTCTTAGTTCCATTAAGCAAAAATAAATAAACCGTAGTTAAGGTGAAGTGAAAATCTGAAGTTCATTTGACAGCACAAATCCAAGTGTCCTCATTCGGAGGTTTTCCCTCCCAATTTCATGGTCTTGAGAGCACTGCATGATCCATAGGTATTTTCAGAGGAAGGAGCTCAAAGATTACCTGACTTCAAACCCCCAATCTGACAGCTCCTTACACAAGTCACATTAAATATAGTTTGGCTTCTTCACCTTACTCACCAAAGTGACATTTATCAAATCCTCACACAAAGGCACAGGGTTGGAGAGAGAACAAGATCACATTATTTAATGGCCTCTGAAAATCCCCTAGGGATGTTGAAGTTTAAGTTCAGATTTGTTGTTGTTTTTGTTTAGGGTTCAAAAGAGTTTTCACCAATATGCACATATCAATGTGCTTAGGAAAAGGGTTGTTATCTGGAGTGATTTGTACTTTGAAATATTGTAACTTTTCATAGATAGTGAGACTCTAACTAACTATGAATGATGTACCTGAATAGAACCAGTGTAGAGTTAAAAACCCAAGCATTCATTCAACTGAAGGGCTCTGTAACCAGACAAAGCTGCCTTTAGAATTGCAGAGATTCGTGCATTATTTAAATTCTCACCTTCCCCAGCTCTGCCTCACTTTCCTTATAACACACATCAAACAAACAAACGTATGTTAGGAGCACAGAATGAAAGACTTTCTTGAGGAGAATTTCTCATGTATCTGATTACTCTATTTGCTGACACTGGTAGCACTTACCTGATGTCATATAAATTGTATGTTATGCCTGGCCTGGTGGCACGCACCTGAAATCCCAGTAACTTGGGAGGCTGAGGCGGGAGAATCACAAGTTCAAGGCCAGCCTGGGCAACTTGGTAAGACCTTGTCTTAAAATGAAAAATAAAAAGCTGGAGATGTAGCTCAGTGGTAGAGTGACTCTGGGTTCAATACCCAGTACTAGGGGTAGGGGGAGTTCTTTATGTAGACTTCTTTATCTTCTGATCTGTTACGAGGTAGTTGTTTCTACCAAAAGTCACATTCTGTTCAGGATAAATGATGGTGGGCTTTCAGACACACAGTTCTGCAGGTGATCCTGTACCTCATAAGCAAAGCTTTCTGTCCAGTGCAAAGCACAGCATTTACTTCTGGGTTGTATTTTTCTTTGGTTGTTTTTTGATTATAGAAATGTATGAATTATGTCATGGGATTTGTTTTAAACAAACCATAACATATGTACCCATTCTGAAAGTGGTCCTTGTACTTGTTCAAGTACTAGAACATTTTTGGAATTCCCTTCAGAGGGTTCAATGCCACACAGGGCCTGGATCAGCACTTCCATGGAGAGTGCCAAAGTTGGGTTCTCTCACTCCCTGACCCTGTCACTCACCTGGACTTCACCCAGCCTCTCCTGCATTCTTGGCCACTCGAGTTGGCCACTCATGAGCCCCAGAGCAGCTGACTCTCTCTGGACTCCTGCTCTGAATTTAAAAATAAATAAATAAATAAAAATAAAAAGTAGTAGAAGAGTTTCATAGGAACTAAGTTAATTTTTTGCCCCAAACAAAGATCCAAAGGAACAATTCTTCTCCACCCATCAAAGCATCTTTTGAACTCCAGCATCATAAATGTTTTAGATTTCTTAAATGTCACACGTTTCTTCCTCATAGACCCACCTCCCGTGTTTTACTTGACCAAGAAGGTGACAAAGATTTCTGCTTCTATTTGTATCTTTTCTTCCTCAGGAAAATATTATAATTCTTAAATCTTAATTATCATTCCTTAGTTAATAAACCTAGAGTATGAGTTTTTACGATTGATTGTTTTTCTGTTGCATATCATGCTTTTCATTGACGTCCTTTAAATTTTATATGGTAGGCACCAATAACATACAGAAGTCACCCTTAATGATAAGACTGTTTCCTCTTCTGAGTCCCCAAGTCCCAAATTAATGAGTTCTTTTCAAAACTGAAGACATAGAGAGGCATTCACTTAGTCAAGAGGAGCTTTGATTATCCTTTACTTTTAAAGATCCTCCTGGAGTGTCATTCCCATGAAGTCAACAGTGTGTCTATTTTTGTGTACTGGTGTATATCCCGTGCTTAGAGGAGTGTTTGGCACTAGTAAGTTCTCAATGACTTTGCAGTCTGCCATTGGGCTATTTTGAGAAGCTCAAAGCTGTTGATAGCGCTGGCTTGTGAAGTGTGAAGATTGGAGTGTGACTTGGGATGGCAAGGTAGGCATCTGTACCTGGTCCTGAGTACTTGGGAGCTTGTAATCCCATTGGACATACTGTGCTCACAGCAATTAATGTCGGAGTCCACCTAGTGTGTCCATATAGAAGTGAATAGACAGATTTCCACTTCTATAACATGCTGATTGGATAGGTTTTAAATTTTGCACAGAACAATTTAATATGCTCCTAATTGGAAATCACATTCCATCCAAATATTGGGGAAAACACAACTAAAAATTTCCTTCCTGTTTAATAATCATTTAACCAGTGGGATTAAAAGAATGATACTGTTTTTTTCGCTTCATTTAAGAATACTATTTATTACTGTGCTATTAATTCAATGCTATGTGAAAAAAACAAAACAAAAACAAAAGACAAAAGACAGAAAACAAAAAAACCCCCACAAGTCATGGGCTTCAACAGTACAAATGTCTGAATCTCCAGCAGAGCAAACATAGTCTGAGGTTCTCAAAACACAAGTTCCCTGGTAGGGAACAAGTGAAGAATGGCGGCTTTTCAACATGTCTAGTTAATGTTCCAGTATGTGTGACAAACCATTGGGATATGCCATCCCCAGGAGGGAACCAGCATGTAGCTCTGCTCTAGAGCCCAAGGTGTCAAGGTGTCAAGGCTGGGTTTAAGACCAAGCAAACAAACAAACACAAATGAAAGTCACCTTGAAGGCTTCTCCAGTGTACCAAAGAACCTTCACACTGGGAAAGGACTTGGTGACCATCAGGCAAATGTCCATTTTACAGACCAAGACATTAAGTGCAGATAGGCTCCATGAACTGCCTGGTATGAAACAACTAGTTAGAAACGGCCAGGATTTAAGTTCAGTAGCATTTCCCCAGTATGTTACCCATTTCCTTCTTTACTCTTTCCTCTGAAAACTATTTATTCAGACCTTAACTAGAAAGAACTATTTTGTGCAGTGGGATCAACATAGGCTATGCTGGAATGGCCAGGATGAGGGCAAATTCTTCCTGTTGAGGGACTGTGCCTTGGAAGCCTTTCCCTCATCAATCCCACAGGGATTCTTTGTGGCTTAACTTCAGCCAACGGTCAAGACACAGGTTCCCATTTCTGTGCCATCCTGGTGCTTCCGGTGGCACTGAGTTCGGGGAGGGAGATGTGGACTTAGAGTTTAATTAATTTTGCTCAGGCTTTAATGTGATATCAATGATCTAATGACAAGGAGCACAGTTTGTTTATTGTGTTATGTAGGTTTCTTAGGGTGTTTAGATAATTGAGTGGAAAGAATAGAATGAGAAATAAAGCAATAAAAGGTCACTATACATGCTTAAAGGAATTGTGTAGTGTCTTTGGAAGTAATTTGAGCATCTGTATAGTCCCCTCCCCTCCCAGAGTACCCAATTCAAATCCCAGGCAAAACCAACACCTTCCACTATCTGACATTTATGTATTTTTAAAGAAATAATTATCTTCCTTCCACATTTACTATCTTTCTTTTTGGTACAAGGGATTGAACCCAGGGGCGCTTAAACACTGAGTGAATTCCTAGCCTGCTCTCCCTTTTTTTTGTATTTCATTTAGAGAAAAGGTTTCACTCATTTGCTTAGGGCCTAATTAAGTTGCTGAGGCTGGCTTTGAACTCTCCATCCTCCTGCCTCTGCCTCCCAAGTCGCTGGGATTACAAGTGTGTGCCACTGTGCCTGGCAACAGTTTGCATTTTTGTTAGAATGAGTACATACTAAATTTGACAAGATGTAATTTATGCATTCATTACTGTGATCATATCACATTTCTTTTATTGTTATGTGATGAATTGCATTGATTTTTTAAAATGAAGAACAGGAGGACTGGGGCTGTGGCTCAGTGGTAGAGCACTTGCCTTGCATGTGTGAGGCACTGGGTTTGATTCTCAGCACCACATAAAAATAAATAAATAAATAAAGATATTGTGTCCATCTACAACTAAAAAATATTTTAAAAAACCAGGAATTTATTTCTCACAGTTCTGGAGGCTGGGAAGTCCAAGACCAGGGTATCTGGTGAGGGCCTCTTCCTGGAGCACATATGGCATCCAGATATAGCACTGTGCCCTCACAAGGTAGAAAAGGCTCAGGAGTTACCTGGGGCCTCTTTTCTAAAGGCATATTAATTGATTTTTGAAGATTAAGATAATCTTGAATTTCATTCCTGAACTCCCCCTAACTTGGTTGTGATATGTTATTTTTATGTGTTGATGGATTTTATATGTAAATGTTTGGCAAATATTTTAGCATAGGTCAATACCCTTCAGCCGAAGACCACCAGGAATGCAGTTGAATTCTAAGTTGGGTTTACTGCTCATTGTCACAAGAGAGAATAGGAAACGTGTTCCAGAAAGAGGGACTTAGGAAAGCTTTATCATAGGATTGGATGTTTTCAGGGAGAGTGTAAGGAAGGAGAGATTTGCTCCAATCATACTGTCAGAAAGTGAGGAATTCTGTAATTGAGGTCTTTTTTTTTTTTTAATATGAGCCATTTATTTATTTAGTTAGTTAGTTTATTTAATTGCATTTCAAGTCATAGCACATATATAGAGCTCAGTTTTTCCATTTCTCTGGTTGCAAACCAGATAAAGTTACACCAATTGTGTTTTCATACATGGACCAAGGGTAGTGATGACGATCTCAATCAACCATCTTTACTATGCCCATTCCCCTTTCCTGCCCCCCACCTCCCCCAGGCCGCGTCCAGTGTGTAATTGAGGTCTTAATAAATCTTATCCAAACAACTGGAAGAGCAGATCAAAGTCACGGTTCTAACTGATAAAGAAGCCGCAGATATGGTTTGAGGAACGGTCTTGTCTCTGTATACAGCATGACTATGAAGTGGGATTACTTTGTCTTGATCCATCATGGCTACGAAGTGCCTTTACATGCTGTTCTGTGAGTTTGTGTTCAACGGGAGAATACGGAACTTTAATGTGGTGTCAGGCCAGCTCTTAGCAAGAGCAAGGCCAAGCCCTTAGTGCCATCCTGCTTCCAGATGTCAGGTGCTGCTTTTCTCTAGGGTTCTCTGGGGTTTTCTTCCTGATGAGAGAGATTGATGTGCAATTGTTCTTTCTTTTCTTTTTTTTTTTTAATTTTTTTTTTTTTTAGTTGTAGATGGACACACGATATCTTTATTTATTTTTATGTGGTGCTGAGGATTGAACCCAGTGCCTCATGCGTGCGAGGCAAGCGCTTTACCACTGAGCCACAATCCCAGCCCCTGTTCTTTTCTTTTGGTGATTTTTTTCAGATATTGGTATCCAGTTGGGCCTCATAAAATGTGTTAGGAACTATTGCTTCTTTTATACATTCTGTAGAAAAGTTTGTTAATGTTGGTATCATTTATTCTTTAACTGTTTGGAGAAATTCCTTCCTAAAGTCTGAGACTGACGAAGTTTCTCTCCTTGCTCACACTTCCATTAGGCTCCTCTGAGTCCTCTTCTCCACCGGATCTTGACCTTAGCTATTGTCCCTGCTGGGTTTACAGAGTTCAATGGTGGCAGAATCTTGTAAGCCAATTTAGAAAAGATCCCCTCTAGCAAGTTACAGAGGATCCTTTGATATCCAGTCTGCCTCCTTATCTGATCTAATTGCTCATCTCTCACCCTTGGCATCTGACCATGCTGGCCTGCCTTCAACTAGAACCCTGTCAAGTCAGTAGAATGAGAAGCTCCCTACTCTTGATGTTGCCTCTTCTGAAGGCTCCATGTACTTAACCCTTCATCTTTCTCATTTATATATTTTATCTCTTTCTCTTCTAAATGACTTACAATTTTTTCATCTTCTCCTTTAATAACTTTTTTTAAAGTAAGAATTTTCTTACAAGTTGTTCTTATGCTCTTTTGGGGGACGTTATCCTAGTGATTTAAAAGCTTGCTCTTATTCCAGTCTGACATGAGTTCTGTACCTCTTATAAGACAGTGCTAAGACTTCAAGCTATTTCAGCTCCATGGACCATCTCTTTCATTTTGTTATTTTGTCATTGCAGTTTAATTATCCACATATTTAAGAATCCACAAGGTATTATTACTATTTTGTACAATTACTATTCATTTGGATTTACATAATATAAATCTCATTGGTCCTGTCTATATTTTATGTCTTTCTGACACATTGGGGAAATGACTGCTGATACCTGCCCTGCAGGTGAACTGAGGTGTTAAAAGTTGGGGTCACTCTGATGCTTCTCTTCTTTGGACTGGCGCTCAAATTCTGCCTGGTTGTCTTGCAGCTGTCCTATGCCTTTAAGCAGAAGAAGATTTTATCTGTTATTTAAGTGTTCCTTTTAAAAGAGGACTCTTCATCATACATTGGTATAGGTAATGATTTCATGAGTAAGACTCTGAAAGTCAGTAAATAATAGCAAGAATTGACAAATGGGATTACAACAAATTAAAAGTCTTCTGCTAAGCAAAGGAAACAACCAACAGAGTGAAGAGAGCCTACAGAGTGGGGGAAAATCTTTGCCAGCTATTCTTCTGACAGAATTAGTATTCAGAATATGTAAAGAACTAAATAATTAAACACTCTTTTGGTAATGCAGTCAATAAGTAGGCACATGAGATGAACAGAGACTTCTCAAAAGAAGTACAAATTGCCAATAAATAAATTAAAAAAACACCCAAACATCGGGGAAATATAAACTAAAACCGTATTGAGATTGCTTCTCACTTGTTAGAATGGCTGTCATCAAGAAAACAGAAAATAACAAATGTTGGTGAGGATGTGGGGAAAAAGGAACACTTTATACACTGTTTGTAGGAATGTAACTTAGTATAGCCACTATGGAAGACAGTGTGGAGGTTCCTCAAAAACTAAGAATAGAACCACCATATGATCCAGCTATGAAAATCAGCATAGGAAAGAGAGATCTGCACACACATGTTTATCACAGAAATATTCACATCAACCAAGTCATGGAATCAGCCTAGATGCCCATCAACAGATTAATGCATAAAGAACATACCGTATGTATACATAGTGGAGTATTATTCAGCCATAAGAAAGAACAAAATTGCATCATTCACAGGAGAATGCATGGAACTGGGCATCATGTTGAGCAAAATAAGCCAATCTCAGAGAGACAAGGATCACAAATTTTTCTCTCCTATGTGGGATCTAGGGGGGGAAAAAAGAGGGCATGAAGGTAGAAAGGAGACTATCAGGGAAGAGAAAGGAGACTGGGGGAGGTGAGGTAAGAGAGTAACAGAGAGAGTGGATATAATCAAACTATGTTATATGCATATTTGAAAATGTCACATAGAAACCCATTGCTTTGTATAATGAATATATGCTATTAACTATCATAAAATTATTTTAAAAACAACTCCATTATAGTCAGAATTGAAAGTTCAGTAATTATGGTTTTCATACATATATTTTCTGTTGTATGGGAAGCCTTGGGTCTTTTAAGAAACCAACGAGCTTGTGTGGCTTAGAGTTCGTATGTGGAAAGATGGTGTAAGAGAGAGATTGCCCTGATTCATCTACCCATTGTCATCTCCAGACCCTCTTTCTTCCAAGCTGTCTTATGAGACAACAGCATCTCATTCCTGTGCCATCTGCTACAGCTCCAAGTGACATGAATAATGCAAGGGCGACTCTGAGAGCTATCTAGGAACCCAGGAGGTCCTCTAGCTATAAATTACCAACTCATCCGTCCCCACCCCAGCCTCTAATGACACCCTTCTGTAAAGAACAGATTTGCCAGCCAAGAGCCCAGGGTAACACATCAACTTCAATAAATAACAGATATTAGATTATTCCTTAAGAGCAAGAATGGGGAACTGGGAGAAGCACTATGCAACAGAGAGAAAGAAGCAAAAAAAGAGAAAAGCTGTCTGCCAGTCTTAGGATCATGCCTGGGCAGTGTCCAGAGCACAAAGTGGGATCCTTCCATTGTTCCCATAAGCTGACCACAGGTGCTCAGATACTCCCCCGGAAGCATAAATAGGTCACTGGTGGTGTTAGTCGATCCATTGTCTGATCACCTTTGGCCTTTTGCCACCACCTCCTAGGCTGCAAGACTGGTCCAGAGCAAGTCAGGTAGCAGGAAAAATGACCTCATTTTATGCTCCTTTGGTCTTTGGGCTTTTCTCTCACTGATGGTTTGTCAGGGGCATAGGCCTTTTGACGAATCCACTACTGCAGAAGCTTGGTGTGTTTTTTCGTGTATAAATATTCTTTCCCCATCTGTTGTGTGTTTGTGCATGGTATTCTATAAATACATTAATTGGTGCCACTTTTCATTTAACTGTCGCTGCTGTCTGTTTTCCTGACAGGCTTATATTAAACTCTCTTATGATGGAACAAAATAAAACCACCCAGTCATCGGGGCCTATTGTGGCTGAAGAGGGATGTAGCAGAAGGAAAAGTTGTCGTTTTCGCGGTGAGTGCAGGACCATTGAGACTCATCAGTGATAGTTTGTGTGTAAAATTTAAGAGGAAAACTTCCTTCTTAAATGTAGGGAGAAAAACCCTCCAGGAAACTACAGAAATAAGGAAGGTTAGGTGGAATTATCAGAGGCACAGCTGCAATTTCGGAAACGGGCTGAAACCAATTTTAACTTCATTTAAGCTTTCATAAAGTCAAACCTATTTTAGACAAGTTTGGTTTTGGTGGCATTTGAGAAATCATATTCTATACATGTTCCTTTCTGCCTCGAAAGACCAAAGTCATTTAACAATAATGGAAACCAACTGGAATAAGGACTCATTTCAAACTGGGTAGGAACTGGGACCAATTGTGCAGAGTATATTCTTGGTGGCTCTCACTGACATGGCTTTTAATGACACAGTTGCAATCATTTAAAGGTCTGCTTCTTGGTGTTCTGCAGCTTAAAAATCGAAGTTTCAGGGCTGGAGTTGTAGTTCAGCAGTACAGCCTTTGCCTAGCCTGTGTGAGGCACTGGGTTTGATTCTCAGCATTGCATATAAATAAATAAAATAGGTCCATTGACATCTATGTATCTCTATATCTCTATATCTCTATATCTATCTATCTATCTATCTATCTATCTATCTATCTATCTATCTATCTATCTATCATCTACCTACCTACCTACCTAAAAGCCAGGCGCAGTGGCGCACACCTGTAATCCCAGCACTTAGGGAGGCTGAGACAG
Organism: Geosciurus inauris; assembly: GCA_004024805.1. Lineage (NCBI taxonomy): Eukaryota > Metazoa > Chordata > Mammalia > Rodentia > Sciuridae > Geosciurus > Geosciurus inauris. The sequence continues at coordinate 42,304 of PVHX01006711.1, forward strand.
GAGAATCGCGAATTCAAAGCCAGCCTCAGCAATGGCGAGGCACTAAGCAACTCAGTGAGACCCTGTCTCTAAATAAAACACAAAATAGGGCTGGGGATGTGGCTCAGTGGTCGAGCGCCCCTGAGTTCAATCCCTGGTGCCAAAAAAAAAAACAAACCCCAAAACCAAAAAACAATGTTTCTGGAGTTGGCACCATCTAAAATTTAAGGCATAAAGAGAAACTTTATTTTGAGATGAATTTAGATTGATATCATCTAAGACCAGTAGACTGGTTTATCAGTCAGGATTGTGCCATAGAAACAGGACTAGCAACTGTGGGGTGGGCCAGTCTGCCCTGCCTAGGCTAGACTGTCAGGAAGAGTGGGCTGAACTCTGCCAGGCCAGAGCTAGTGCTGTGGTTTACAGGTGGGATCTCTTCTTCCACTGGGAACCCTCCATTTCAGTGGATTGCCTGAGGCCCACTTAGGTTCTAGAGGATAATCTCTTTTTTCTAAAGCCAACTGACTGCATATCTTAACCATGTTTACAAAATAGCTTCCCAGCAGCACCTAAAACAGTGTTTGATCTAATAACTGGGTGTTGTATCCTTGCCATATTGACACCTAAGACTAACTGTCTTCTTTGATCATGGAAAACCCTCCTCTGGTTTGAATGGCATTACCTGGAGATGTCATTGTGCTCATAAAGAGCAGCATCAGTCTGGAGACCGGCACTGTCAGGGCTCTGACTCCTCAGCAGTAAAGTCCTTGTGTGGCCGAAAGCCAAGCCCTTGCTGAGCTTGTTATCATGGTCCTATGTCTTTGAGCTAGGGAAACAAGTCCCTAGAGCGGAACTTTCTTCTTTTTCATGCAAGCTGTGCAGAATGAGTATCTATCCTCTCAGTCAGACTTCCCCTTTCCTTTCTTCCTTTGCTTCTGGTGCAAGGAATGACCTTGGGAATGTGAAATCTGGGTTAGTTGTGAAGAACTCTGGATTTTAAAGACATGAAAATGAATAAAATTTCTGTAAGTATGCATTCTTTACTTCCAAATAATGTTTCTTTTTAGAAAAAAGAAAATGGCCGGGCACGGTGGTGCAAGCCTGTACTCCCAGCACTTAGGGAGGCTGAGACAGGAGAATTGCGAGTTCAAAGCCAGCCTCAGCAATGGTGAGGCACTAAGCAACTCAGTGAGACCCTGTCTCTACATAAAACACAAAATAGGGCTGGAGATGTGGCTCAGTGGTCGAGTGCCCCTGAGTTCAATCTCCAGTACCCTCCCCCCCCCAAAAAAAGAAAAAGATAAAAGGAAATGTGTGTGTCAGGGGAGAACAGTGACAAAAGTATAAAATATTCATGTGGTCAACCAATCTTTATTAGGTAGAAACTTTTACTGTTGCCTCATTTCTTTTTCTTTTCATCTGAGCTATATATGCTCAGATGAAAAGAAAAAGAATATAATAGTAGTTGGGTTCATTTTGACAAAATCATACATACAAGGAATATTTTTTAATTTTTTTTTTTAGTTGTTGATGGACCTTTATTTTTGTCATTTATTTATATGAGGTGCTGAGGATCAAACCCAGTTCCTCACACATGCTAGGCAAGTGCTCTACCACTGAGCCACAACCCCAGCCTCATAAAGGAATTGGATTTCAATCCCCCTCACCTCCTTGCTTTCCTCCTCTCCTCCCTCCCCCATTCTTCCTCCTCTATTCAACTAGTCTTCCTTTTGCTCCTTTATTTATTTATTTTTGATTGGTCCTTTTTGCATATACATACAGCTGAAATTCCCATTGGTACCTCTATATATGCATATACATGATTTTGTGAAACTGAATCCTTATTTCCTCCTTTCCCATCCCTCCTCCCTCTCTCTTGTATGCCACCTTCTACTCCACTGATCTTCCCTATATCTTTAAAATATGCAATCCCCGCCATTTCCCCTTACTTTACTTTAGCTTCTACATATGAGAGAAAACATTCAACCTTTGTCTTTCTGAGCCTGACTTATTTCATTTAGCATGATGTTCTCCAATTCCATCCATTTACTGGTTGATGCCATTATTTCATTCTTCTTTACAGCTGAGTAAAACTCTGCGGTGTATGTATACCACATTTTCTTGATCAGTTCATCTGTTGGTGGGCATCTGGGCTGATTCTATAATTTGGCTATTGTGAATCATGTCGCTATAAATATTGAGGTGATTGTATAGCTATAGTATGCTGATTTTAATTCTTTTTGATCAATACCAAGAAATGGATTGCCTTATTTTTTAAATAGGTGAAATAATGTTCAAAGTGACTCGATATGATTTCTTTAGTTAAGTAATTTTATAGTCTTTTTTGTATTGGAATATACAAAATGCAACAAGAATGAACGTAATATGGTCTCCATAAAAAAGGAAATAAATATAAATTTAGGCTTAGATTCTATCCCATGATAATTAAGTGCTAACTTAGCAAATGTGCAACATGAAGGGGAGAAATTATTCAATTTATTTGTTAAATGCAGTTTGTCAAACAGGATTGTAGTTTTCCTTCTATCAAAACCTATATTTTCCCCTAGAGTTTTAATTTTTTTATTTGTATTTTTTAATATATTTTTTATTTGTTCTAATTAGTATACATGACAGTAGAATGCCTTTTGACACATCATACATAAATGGGGTACAAATTCTCATTCGTCCAGTCATACAGGACATAGAGTTACACAGGTCATGTAATCATATATGCACATAATGTCTGATTCATTCTACCATCATTCCTACCTTCTGTGCCCCCTCCCCTCCCTTTACTCCCCTCTATCTAGTCCAAAATACCTCTACCCCTCACCCCCCATTGTGAATTAGCATCCGCATATCAGAGGAAACATTTGGCCTTTGGTTCTTTGGGATTGGCTTATTTCTCTTAGTATAATATTCTCCTGGCAAATGCCATAATTTCATTCTTCTTTAAGGCTGAGTGATATTTAATTGTGTATTTATTCTAAAGTTTCTTTTATTTATTTATTTATTTTTAATTTATTTATTCTAATTAGGTATACATGACAGCAGAATGCATTTTCATTCATTGTACACAAATAGAGCACAACTTTTCATTTCTCTAGTTGTACACAATATAGAGTTACACCAAATATGCAGTCATACATGTACCTAGGACATTGTTGTCCATCACACTTCACCATCTTTCCTGCCTCCATGTCCCATTTCCTCCCTACCCTCTCCTTTGACCAAAGTTTCTCCATTTGTTCCATACCCCCTCCCTCCATTATGGATCAGCATCCACTTATCAGAGAGAATATTGGGCCTTTGGTTTTTTGGGATTGGCTTACTTTGCTTAGCATGATGTTCTCCAACTCCATCTATTTATCTGCAAATGCCATAATTTTATTCTCTTTTAATGCAGAGTAATATTCCATTGTGTATACATATCAGTTTCTTTATCCATTCATCTATCGAAGGGCATCTAGGTTGGTTCCACAGTTTAGCTATTGTGAATTGAGCTGCTATAAACATTGAAGTGGCTGCATCACTGTAGTATGCTGTTTTTAAGTCCTTTGGGTATAGACTGAAGGGTGGGATAGCTGGGTCAAATGGTGATTCCATTCCCAATTTTCTGAGGAATCTCTATACTGCTTTCCAGAGTGGTTACACCAATTTGCAGTCCCACCAGCAATGTATGAGTGTGCCTTTTCCCCACATCCTTGCCAACATTTATTTGTGCTTGTATTCTTTTTTTAAAAAATTTTTTAGTTGTTGATGAACTTTTGTCTAATTTATTTATTTATATGCGGTGCTGAGAATCGAACCCAGTGCCTCACACATGCCAGGTAATCGTTCTACCACTGAGCCACAACCCCAGCCTGTATTGCTTGTATTATTGATGATTGCCATTCTGACTGGAGTGAGATGGAATCTCAGTGTAGATTTAATTTGCATTTCTCCCATTGCTAGAGATGTGGAACATTTTTTCATACACTTGTTGAGCATTCATGTTTCTTATGTGAAGTGTCTGTTCAGTTCCTTTGCCTATTGATTGATTGGGTTATTTTTTTTCTCTTTCCTTTTTTTGGTATTAAGTTTTTTGAGTTCTTAGCTGAGCGTGGTGGTGCAGGCCTATAATCCCAGTAGTTCAGGAGGTGGAGGCAGGAGGATGGTGGGTTCAAAACCAGCCTCAGCAAATGCGAGGCATTAAGCAACTGAGGGAGACCTTGTCTCTAAATAAAATACAAAATAGAGTTGGAGGTGTGGCTTAGTGGCTGAATGCCCCTGAGTTCATTCCCCAGTATCTACCCCCCCAAAATTTTTTTGAGTTCTTTATATATCCTGGAGATTAATCCTCTATCTGAGGTGCATATGTCAAAATCTATTTAACTTTAAAAGCCAAGTTCTGTGTAAAAACGTAGTAAGCACCTGGTAAAAGGCTTTGATGTTTCCTGAGCATAAGTGTTTCTGTAAAATTCTGGGACTTTTTTTTTTAAAGCCCTCCAAATCCTGTCACTGGACATAATGAGGAAAAGGGGAAGGAATGATTAAGTATTGTGGTCTTTATTCTAATGACAAAAGTATCTTGAGAGTTCTAAGAAGGAAAAAAAGAAAGCAACTTTGCAATATTCTCGCCTTAATAAAAAATCAGTCGTTCCTACTGTGTGCCAGTGGGCAGGGAGCCCAGGCATCCCCAATGAACATGCATGAGCTTCAACATACAGGAGCAGAGGGAAAGACACCTGGGAGGGAGCGGGGAGGGCCTTCTGCTGTGTTCTTTCAGTGTATAGTGGTAAACTTGCTGCATGGAAAGGAAAATTTTCATGACAGCCCTTTGGTCTTGATGGAGGATGAAAACACAAATGGGAATGTCTGGATCTGAACCTCCTGTAACCATTTTCTTGGAAAGTAATACTTAGTTGTTTTCTTAAAACAGCATTTAAAACTGAAGATGCCAACTGGGCTTATTCATTTGCCCATGGGTGGTCATCAGAAGGAGTGGACCAGGGCGGAGTGTCTGGTGTTTGCCCGTGTGAGCTGAGTGAGGTATGGGGAGGCCTGGACACATTATTTCTGAGAAATCTTGAAAATAAGTCCTGGGGTTTGTCTACTTTCTCCTCTTTTCAACCGCAGAACCTCTGGTTCGACAATATTTCAGCAAGGCCACACTGCCGAGATCCACAGCGCAGGAGAATCTCTGCTCAGCTAGGGTGGGCTCCCCTTACCCTCCAGCACTGCTGGACAATCAGTGTGCTGACATGCTAAGACAACATAAGCAGTTCTTTATCTGAGAGTGGCAGACCGGGGATCATCAGAGATTAGATAGAGAAGTCTCACTGCTATGCTATAATTCATTTCAATGATTGAACTACTACCAAACTTTCTGATTATGAAAGACCCATTTTACACTGTGACTTACAACATAACCACATTTGTGTATGTATGCACACACAAGTGCACACCAAACCTAAATAAAAGTTCCACCTCTCCCCCTTGTGAGTCATGGTATCTCTGCTCCATCCTATCCGACCCATCCTATCCCATCCAATCCAGCCTCTCCAATTCAGTCCAAACCATCCCCTCCCGCCCGATCCTATTTTTGCTTCTTCAGTCCATTCTCTATTCCATCCCATCCCACCTGCCCTGTTCAGCCCTACCTGATCGCATCTGTCCTCTCTCATTCATTCTCTGTCCTCTTCTTTCTTCTCTTACCCATCCTGCCTTCTTCCATTGCATCCTCTCCTATTCATCTTTTCTTTTTTTATCTATATCCAAAATTCTAGTCATGACTTACTAAATTTATATTGTGATGCTTTAATATCTGGTAGAAAACATTGCATTTTCTTCTAGAAAAGAAAGCTAGCAGTGTTGCAGCTTCCTGAGCATTGACAACAAAAGAAGCTCTTTGGTGCAAAATAATCTGCTACCTACAGATGCCCCAATTCCTGCTCGCATGCCCAGTGCTCCCAAGGTGAGCAGGATAAAGAGGAGAGGTAAGGGTGCAGTCTTTCACAGGATTCGGGTAAATGTGGATTATATGTGTATATTTACTTACTTTTTTATTTACTTATTTTATCATGCATTGTACCCATACTTCACTTTCCTTTCCTGGTAGTGGGATAGGAAAGAAATAAAAAGTTGATACAGGACAGTGCATGAGTTGGTGCTGAGAATAGGGACTATCTTCAGTTCCCACACCTCATGGAGGCCCGTGGTAAACAGGTGTCACTATCAGAGAGGACATGGTGAACTGAATTAATGCTTGGATGCGGCATTAAGTTGCACTCTGTTCCATGGTTGATTCTTGGAAACATTTGAAAAGACCTTAGGAAGGAAATTAATTGCCTACTTTTCCTTCGATGGAAATGCTGCTCCCCTGGGCTTTCAAAACCAACTTTCAAAGGAGAAATGTGATTTGGACTCTAGTTCTGTTTATTTTTGGTTTTCCAGAGTCTGGACTTCTTTATTAAAGGCTGTCAACCTAGAGTTTTGACCACAAAGATTTAGCATCATGTTTTTAAGAAAAAGAAAGTCAAAATTGGGGTTAATGAAAGTTAAAAATCTTTGAGTCTCCCTGTAGGACTCCTGTACAGACACTTGTTTTGCAACCGTCTCTTGCCTGGGTGCGTCGGGTCTTTGCAGACCAGCTTGACCAGAGGAAAAACAAAATAAACATTAGTAATGATGGCTGTCGTAACAAGCAGCCTCCTTCTTCCTTACCAGACAAATCTTTTTTTCCTCCATTAAAATTTCGTCTGTATTTGACATTTTGAATCACCCTAGAAGGCGGAATATTGTTTTTGTTGAAGCTACTGGGTAAGCGTCTCCTTCCTAGGTTATCTGGAAAAAGCCCTGGACATCTTCTCATTTGCCCTTGGCCTAGAACGCCTCTCTTCCTGGCCTCTCTGGATCCTGCACTGTGACTCACATGGGCCAAATTCCCAAGTGTAGAAACAAATACTCTCCCCAAGGTACCTTAGACTCCTGTGCTCCAAATCGCCCAGAGACCTGGTCTAAGTGAGCTGTTGAGCTGCAGTGGATCTGCCTAAACTTCAAATGCTCCCAAACGCTGCAGATATTAGTCTCACAGTAGATGAAAATACAGAGATTCTTGGAGGAGGCATAGGGAGGCTAACTCATTGAAGCAAAAATATCTTGTCACCTCTGCTTTGCTGGTAGGTACTGGCACAGGAACATAATCCTTAGGCTGCTCCTCTGTCCTTCTATCTCAAAATGTCTTCATAACCATACAGCTTCTGGTTCCCCCAAGAGTTGGCTCCCACCCTGTCTTCTCTTTTCTATACAAACAGTCTCTTCTTTTTAAACGTTGCTTCTTTTCCTCCTAGCATGACAGCATGGGAAACATCTCCACCGGTTTGGAAAACAAACCTTGCTTCAACCCTTCCTTCCTGTTGTTCCTTCTCCTTCTCTCCAGGTGACAACTAGTCTAGATCTGGAGAGAAGGAGAAGGCCTTTGGCACGCACCCAAACTCCACTCCCCCACCTCAGCACAAATCCTGGGCCTCATCTCCAGCTGTGATTCTGTACGTTTGGGGTGGGGTCTGAGAAAGGCCGTTTCTGCCAAGTTCCCGGGTGATGCTGATGGAAGGAACCCACGTAGAGAACTCCCACTCTGATGATAGCTTTTATATTCATGGGCCTCAATTGGTCTTTTTTCATGTACTTCCTAACCTGTCCCTTGTCCTTGGCACCTCGGGCCATGTGTCAAAGCCTCTGTGACACAAGCCACCTGACCACATCCTTTCTTTCTTCCTTGGCTTCCACAATGGCATTCTCTCCTCAGTGTGTCCTTTTCTCTGCCCTCTCTATTTGAGTTGCTCTTTCAGGAACCCCGTCCTGCTCATGATGGCTGTCATTCTTCCTTGCCTACTGCTTTCCATTCTGTATTCTTCCTGGGATGTCTCACCTGTGCCTGTAGCTTCAACTGGTGCACCAATAACTCCAGACTGACTCCTGTAGTACAGATCTCTCCTCTAGCTCCAGATCTGTATATTTACAGACTCATGAAGTTAGACATCTCCAGATGGGCGTATTGAATTTACACCTGAATAGTCTGCTCTTGTTTTCCTTATTTTTGTGAATGATACCTATTCTACTGAGTTGGAAATCTGTGTGTGATTCCTATTTTCCCTCCCGCATTCTTAAGCCTGATGTCCAGCTCATCTTTAAGACAGATCTGGCACCCACACACCCCTTTCATCTGCCTTTGCTAAGGCCTTGGTTCACTACTGTTTGCCACTGCTACTAAAGCATGCTCTTAACTGTTTCCGGGCAGCAGGGTAGTTCATGGGTACTGGCTTTTTAGAGTTTGTAGGCACTTTTTAAATACTAGGAAATTATGGGTCCTTCAAATCTTGTACCATTTTGCCCTTCCATAAACTCCTGTTTTGCCACTTGATGCTGCACCATTTTGTACAAGAAGAAGAGTTTTCCAAATGCCCTGGCTCATCATTCTGACACATCTGGAGCATAGATGGTGCTGTCATTCACTGTTGGCAAATCTGTATTTTTGAACACCAGAGTTAGTTTGCTCTTGGTGTCTGTGGGGATTGTCTATTTTCATTCAATGTGAGATTTTCCTGGTTCTGGGTGTGACGAGTAATTTTTAAAGTTTATCATAAATACTTTGGGTATCATGTTATGGGACCTTGGTTCTTCCTTAACATCTCTTATTCAGTGGAGGCCTTATGGGGATCCTGGACGTCCCTTCCCATCCAGTGGGGATGAGTCACCCTCCTTCTCCCTACGTGCATCTGAAGGTCTTAGGAGGCCAGAACTTTCACCACCATCCAGTGGTAAACACACTCCCACACTGTTAGTCGAGGCCACATGGGGGACATAGTCAGACATCCCCCTCTTTCCCAGCCAGGGTGGTATCAGTGAAGGCCTCCTAGCAGCCTGAAATTTCCCTCCACTCAGCAGCATGAGGATCCTCTGCCCTGGGGGCAGCTATGGGAACCAAATGGGAAACCTGGGCTTTGCTTCCATTGGGAAGTGTCAGGGTAAACCCTTTCCCCTTATAGCAGTGCATATATCGCTCCATTTGTGAAGCTTTCCAGGATACTGTACTTCTAGCACTGTGCTTGGTATAGGTGTTTGAGTTAGTTTACACAACTGCCTGTCTGGAGACTAGGAATGCCCTTCTGACCACATGGCTCCCAGTGTAGTACTTAAAACAAGGATGCTGGTTCAAGCTCCAGTACCAAAAACAAACAAACAAAAAAAAACAAGGATGCTAGAGTCCTGGTCTCAGGTAAGTTATTCGACCTCCTTGAATCCCAAGTTGGTTGCATGTAAACTGGGGCTTGTTGTGAAGGTCAAATGAGAGAATACATCTAAATTGCATAGCGCAATTCTTAGCATAAAAACTCTTCATAAGTTATTAATTGTTACAATGACAATTTTTACTATAATTTATGAAACCATCCACCCATTGTTAAGTATTTGAATTGCTTCCTTTTTTTCTCCTTTTTGGTTTTATAACTAATTCTGGCAGAGAGTGTAAAAAAAAAAAAACAATGAATGATTAAAATCAAGATTGCTCCTGTGCCTTTGTGTCTGAACTTGACAAAATCAATGTAATTTCCCATCTATGTCTGAAACAGTTGTTGAAAAACCTTGAGATTACTTTTGATCTTTTCTATGCCAGAAGGCACAATGGAGCTTTTAAAATTAGTTAAATGTCTCCCTCCTGCTGAGCTCATGGAGGAGAAAAAACATCACAGGAAGCATCTAACAGACGGATTTGTTCTGGAGTAAAGCGTGGGGTGAAAGCCCTGTAATTCTATTTCTGGACTGGGATTATTCTGTTCTTAGATGGCAGCACTTGAGGTTTTGATGAACATTTTGACCTTGGTTCTGCTGCACCTTTGTCTCTACCCCAAAGAACTGGGTTTATAAACACAGGTAAGTGAATGGCACCCATTCCTCAGTGCTAGGAAAGCTCATTTGAGGAGTTGGGACTCCTTGTCAGCATTGGGGTGATACCAGTTTTAGCATTACAAACACCATGATATCTCACAGTTCTAGAGGTCCAAGATCAAGCTGCTGGCCAAATCAGTTCCTGATGAAGTCCTGATAAGGTCTAGATGTATCCTCATCTGGCAGAGAAGGATTCTCTCTCCCATGTCTGTTCTCACGAAGGCAGGAATCCCATTCATGAGGGCTCTCCCCTCAAGAATTACCTCCTCAAATCCTTACCTCTACATATTGTTGCACCAGGGATTAGGGCTTTAATCTATGAATTTAGAGAGGGAACACAAACATTCTGTCCGTAGAAATTGCATTCAAGAAGGAAGGAGAGCAGGGTGCAGTGGTGCATGCCTGTGATCCTGGCACTTTGGGAGGCTGAGACAGGAGAATAGTGAGTTCAAAGCCAGCCTCAGCAATGGTGAAGTGCTAAGCAACTCAGTGAGACCCTGTCTCTAAATAAAACACGAAACAGAGTTGAGGATGTGGCTCAGTGGTTGAGTGCCCCTGAGTTCAATCCCTGGTACCAAAAAAATAAATAAAATAAAATAAAGAAGGGAAAGAGGAAGTTCTGTGAGAGGAGATACTCTAAAGTGGAAATGTAACCTTTATTGGCAATGGTAGCTTTAGAACTACACCATCTCAGCTCAGGTCACTGGAGCATGGTATACTTGCAACTGGAATTTAAAAGGACCCACCTCAGCCTATTCTATCTCTGCCTTGAGGGTTCTTTTTAATCTGAGCTAAGGTATTCTCATTATTTCCTTTGCTTATTAACGAATAAGCTTCCAAAGTTTTAATGCTTAACCAAAATCTATCCTACAATAATTTGGTGCTTTTGCTCCAATAGCCTTGTTAGGGTGGGATAGGATAATGACAAAGATGAATGATCCTCAGCTTTAGAAGTTCCCTTAGTAAACTCTTTCTACACATGAATTATTAAGAGGTCATTGTGTTTTCTCCAAAGTGTCTAAGCTCAGAATCGTTTCATCTGTTGGCAAGATTTCAGTGTTAGAATGATTTAATGGTCTGTGATTCTTGTGAATTTCATCCTTTGGTCTTTGGCTCTCTCCTTTTGCAGACTAGGTTTGAAAATCAGCTCTTTCATGAATAGCCATTTTTAAACTATGCACTGTTGGGGGCAGATATCTCTTCTGTGCTGTGAATTCTACTAGGAAATGATCTAGCTGTTTCCTCTGCTTGGAAAGATTTTTTTCCAGAGTAAGTATCCAAAGACAGGTGTGTGCCTGGTGTTCAAATAACAAGAGGTGAATTGTAGGAGGGGAAAAAATGTGGGTGGGGTAGACATGGAAGGACTTGATAAGGGCGGGTGAGGTAGTTAGTGTGTGTGTTTGTCTTCAAAATCCCAACTATAGGATGCACTTAACATCGCTGGCATGCGGACTGTGTCTTTACTTCTTACTAATTCTTAATTAAGTTTTTCTCACTTATCGAAAAATCCAAAATCTTTATTCACTTATGTTTTTGGCAATGGCTAACTAAGCCTATAAACCTATAACTCCCCCTGGACTATGGTCTTTATTATATAATTTTTATTGCCTCGCTTTAAAACAAACATAAGAAATGTTTATAGATGAATCTTTCTTTAGATCATATGCTAAAGGTTTTCAGAGTTCCACATTTTGGTATGAGGAGAAATAAATAAAAATCCATTGATTTAGACAACATGAGTTAATCACTTATTTCTGCAAATTTTAACATAAGCAGATATCACTGTTTTAGGAGTGACTGATCACAAAGCAACTGTGGTAAAGACATTTCCTAGCTGCCTTTGCAGTTAAGTGTGGTCATGTGACTGAGTTCAGCCAATGGAATTTAGTGGAGGTGAGGGAACCACTTCTAGGTCTGAGCGATAAAAATCTCCCAGGTCTTTCTCCTGCGAGGCCCATTATGAGGAAATGGAAGCAGACAGTGACACCAGTTTCCCTGAAAGAAGAGGCATAGATCCATGAATTACTGCTTGAAGGTGCATCTGATTGGTCAGAAATATCCATGACAGAATTTATATCAGAAGAAAAGTAAAGCTCGGTTCTATTAATCTGCTGAGATTTGGAGGTTTATCTGCTTATCAGCTGGCAATTCCTCAACCAGTGTCAAAGGCCTTGGGTTTTGGCTCAGACTTAGTTTTCATTTTCTGTTCTTGGACTAGTGCTGTTGCTAAGACCATGAGACGTAGAATCAAAGTGGAGATGCAATCCTCTTGCTAGCCTTGCAACTATTTCAATTTTCTAAAACTCAGTTCCTTCATCATTAAAATGGGGATATAATATCTACTGCTTTGGATTATTGTGAGGATTAAATAGAAAATGCTTTTTACAATACTTTTCATAATAAATAGCCAAGGATGGGAAGGTAACAGCATTTTATTTTTATTTATTTATTTACTTTAAATATTTTTTTAGTTGTAGATGGACACATTATCTTTATTTGTTTATTTTTATGTGGTGCTGAGGATCGAACCCAGTGCCCCACGCATACTAGGCAAACACTCTACCACTGAGCTACAATCCCAGCCCTTTTATATTTTTATTTTTATTTTAATGGAAGAATGATCAGAAACAGCATATTTTAATATTTTCCCTATGATTTCAATATTATTTATGGTCAGATAATATGCTATGCATTTCCACCTACACAGTTATTTTCTTCTTCTGTCAAAACATTTCTTCACCTGGAAAGACATTTTTTGTCCTTTAAGACCTAGTTTGAAAATTACCCCCTGTGGTAAATTTTACCTTCTCCTAAATGGCCACAGTAATATTTCCCCACAAACTCTTCTTGAACCTTGTTATTTTTCTATCAGGTGGTTGCCAGATATTTGAGACGATGTGAATAGCAGGTGGTAAGTGGATGTGTGACTTCTGAGGCTATGTCATCAATGGCAATATTGTTCTCCCTTTCTCCCCCTCCCCCTCTTTCACTCCTCAACCCCCAGCCATGCTGTAAGGGAATCCAGGTAGCATGGAGGTGCTACATATAGGTGTTCTACCTAACAGTCCCAGGTAATGTTCCGGGCAGTAAGCATCAATCTCCAGAAATGTGATGGGTGAGCTTTCAGATGATGCCAGTTCCAGGGCTTTGATCAGTCTCAGCTGGGGCAGAGTGGAGCAGAGAGGAGTCATCCCAACTGAGCCCTGGCTGAATTGTGGATTCAGGAGAAAAATAAGCATCACGATTTTCTTCAGCTACTGAGTTTTGGGACAGTCTGTTAAACAGCAATAAATAGTGAAACTCCTCCTCTGTGAAGTCACCCTTGTAATCTCTTGGTTTTATTCCTTCCCCATTCAGAGAGGAAAGAATGAATTGCTTTTTACTCCGCTCCTTTAGCATTTAATTTATTTCACTGGCACTTAATAGTTTGCTAAAGTTTCTGAAACCCTCAATTCCAATGATCAAAGCTGATTCTTTCTTGTGTTACTTGTGGATCTAATAAAGTCCCTGCTATAGTGCAGGTACTGAGTGAATGCTGGTTAAATGACAGTTGAGCTTATTTTTCCTTTGTTGGAGCTTATGTCCTATGCACAGAAATTTCCACTCTGCATTAACTCCTGCTGTGAAATGGCATCTGGAGCCCAAGCAAATCCATGAAGCTCAAGGACGGTGATGACCATGGTTTTTTGTTTTTTGTTTTTAAACAACCTTTATTTTATTTATGTATGTATTTTTTTGTATGTGGTGCTGAGGATCGAACCCAGTGCCTCATGCATGCAAGGTAAGCGCTCTACCACTGAGCCACGACCCCAGCCCCATGACCATGGTTTTTAATGAGATAGATGGGAGAGCCAACAGAATGCATGAAAAAATGCCAAGCACCCAGTGAATAATATTCACTACTCATTTGAGGCACTCCATAAAGCAATTTTAAAATGTGATCATTGCTGTCAGGGGGGTGATAAACATTATTAAGCTCTCAATTACCCTTATCAGAATATCCTTTGTAGAAAGAGATCTTAAAATTTTTATAAGCTTACAATAACTTTCAATGATGCTAATTGGATCACAAAACTGTGCTGCAAACCATTGTGATATACAGAGAATCAAGATTCTCATTCCACATCTGTTTTCCACATTCTTTCTTTTAAAATTTTTTTATTGGTACATCACATACATAATAGTCCACATTCCTTCATTAGCACTTTGGTTCAAGGAAACACACACTTATTTCAAAAGTTTCATGGTTTCTTATTTCTTGTAAATGAGAGAGCACTCAACTGTATATTCAGAGACGCAGCTTCACATTCCTGCTCTGCAACTGGCTGAGTATGTGATCTTGGGAAAATGTGTTTTTAGCCAGGCATGGTGGTGCACACCTGCAATCCTAGCGACTTGGGAGGCTAAGGCAGGAGGATTGCAAGTTCAAGGCCAGCCTCAGTAATTTGGCAAGGTCGTAAGCAACTTAGTGTTATGGTTTAGATGTGATGTCCCCCAAAAGCTCATGTGTGAGACAATGCAAGAAGATTTGGAGGAGAAATGATTGGATTGTAGCCTTAACCTAATCAGTGAATTAATCCCTAGTGAGATTAACTGAGTGGTAACTGGAGGCAGGTGGGCTGTGATTGGAAAAAGTTGTCCATTGGGGGTGTGGCTAGGGAGTATGTATTTTGTATCTGGAGAGTGGAGTCTCTCTCTCTGCTTTCTGATCATCATGTGAGCTGGTTCCCTCTGCCACACTCTTCTGCCATGATGTTCTGTCTCACCTTGAGCCACGAGGAATGGAGCCTGCTGTCTATGTATTAAGACCTCTGAAACTGTGAGCCCCTAAATAAATCTTTCCTCCTCTACAGTTGTGCTGGTCAGATCTGTTAGTCATAGCAGTGAAAAAGCTGACTAGAACACTTAGGGAGACCCTAAGTGTCTCCCTAAATAGAAAAGGTTGGGCCGGTTGTGGTGGTGCATGCCTATAATCCCAGCAGCTGGATCCTGAGGAGGATCATGAGTTCAAAGCCAGCCTCAGCAAGGCACTAAGCAACTCAGTGCAACCCTGTCTCTAAATAAAAATGCAAAATAGGGCTGGGGATGTGGCTCAGTGGCAGAGTGGCCCCTAGTTTAATCCCTGGTACCAAAATAAATAAATAAAATGGCTGGAGTATAGCTCAGTGATAAAACAATCTTTGGTTCAATCCCTCTACAAAAAAAAAAGTTTTAAAACTTTTCAGATTTCCATTTACACATTGTTGAGATGAGGATTGGTGGCCTCTGGGGCCTTTTCCGAATCTAGCTCCATCATTCTATGAGAAAACTAGGAGCACAACTGACATATATGTGGAAACTTAAAGTGCTTATCTACTTTTTGAGCCACAGGGGAAACAAGTTGGTGACATAAGGAATATTCGGATTTTAAAATTTTGTCCCTTTTCTCAGTAGCTGCTCAAGACTCGGCTGCTCTTTATCTATTATTTTTGTGGATTGGAACAGGGTGTTTTAACCCCTGTGAAATGGTTACAGAGTGGCACCATTATGAAGAGGAAATCACAACAGAGGATTGGGGGCAATCTTTGATCTGGCATATCGTATTCCTACAACTGTGCGCATTCACTGTGGTATAAAGGAATGGAATTGCTATGACCCTTTTAAAGCTAAATCCATTTTAGGTTTGTCTTTAAGAAAGACAGAGTGAAAGCTAACTGTTTAACCCAGGGTTCCATTTTGAGACAATAAGAATATTTAACAATACAATGCAGAAAACAAGTCATAAGCAAGATTGTATTTTTTTCTGGTATATTTATTTGAGTTATAGCAAAAGAGAATAGAACTTGGCTACTTACAATTTTTTAAGTTTTCTAAGCAGTCAGTAAAACCTACCAATACCAACAGCATTTTGTCTCATTTATTCTAGAAGAATTTTCCTTTTGGCATTTTTAATGCTTTGCTCATTACAAAAGTTTTGCGTTTACCTCTAGTAAGTCAAGAAGTGCCAATCAGTGTACAAGCCATGCAAAAAGAGCGTCTTCACAGGATACAAATGACCGAATGCATGACAGGTTGACGGTTTCATGACATCAGACCAATTCAGGTCTCGTCTTACACCTTCTAAATCAGATCATTTTTGCCCCATTTCCTCATTGTTCCTTTTGTTCATCGGTTTGTGGAATGTTTGTATTTTAGCAGGAACAGAGATTAAAATAGTTTGAGGCTTGGAGTCGCATCATTTTTCAGGCTTGAGGAACACAGCTCTTGTTCTCCAGGACACAGAATGCCTACCCCATGCTAGAAGCTCTTTTGTTCTGGAAATCAGGGCCAGACTTAGTCGGCCTCTTCTCCCTGTTTTATGATCTTGTTAAGGTTGACCTCCACCTATCTGGTGGTGCTTTTTCAACCAAAATAAAATTCTTAACTGGGCTGATTTTTATGGCTGACTGTAAAACCTTTCCTTTCAACCTCACTTGTTAACAAGGAACAAGCCCTTCTGTCTCCTGTGTACTTGGAATAAATGGAATAGAAAACAACAAACTAGCTACTGGAAATATTGAACTAAGTGAAATAAAGGTATGGATCTTAAATTGGGTAAGATTCTTAAATAGTTCTCAAATATAACCCTTAATTAAAAAAAAAAAAAGCTATGTTTTTCTGAAACACTTTTTTCTCTGCCCCCTCTATCCCACCATCCTGGGATTCCTCTACAATAGAAACTTTACCTGGTAGAATTACCATGGGATTAATTTTAGACATGTGTTATTTTGGGAACAATGGCCTATGAATTGATGGCTGGCTGGGGTCATCTTTATCATCAGTATTGTTATCCTTAAAAATTTGGTAGGTAATTGTCTGGATTTAACTTGTCTGTTCAATACAGTAGCTTTGATAAATATTGCAAGAGGATACAGAAACAAACTCCTCTTGTAGAACTATAGTATTTCATTGGAGAGTTTTTTTAATCAATAAGGAGTAATTCAGGCCTCAGGGATAACTGGGAAATTCCCACTGATGTGTATGCACTTCTCATGTATTTTTTTAGAGTGATGAGTGGTAGTTTAGTGTGGTTGTTTAAAAAGAAAATTATATTCTTGGGCGGGATATTTTATGTTGGAGAGAGATGTCTATAACAGATGAAATTGCTCACGGAGGTCCCTCATGCTTCCTGGGTGCCCAGATATCACTGAGTGCTTGGCTTCTGTTTCCAGCTGAAGAATTTCCCCCAGGGATTCTCCATCACTTGCACCCTGGTGTCCCTGTATCCTGAACTGTTATGTAATTTACTGTTGTGAAATTACTTTTAGTGGATTATTGTATGCTGGTGCTTAACATGCTGTCTGATACGGAAAATGCACTAAGCAAGTGTTAGAAATAGTTATTGCTAGTCATTCTAAGACCAGCTGAAGCATCAGTTCATCAACCAGGTAAGATATGGAAATGAAAAGCATAAATGAAGAAGGAAGGTGCATTAATTGGTGTTTGCTGTGTAACACAGAAAACTCAAATGTGGTTTCAATAAAGCGACCATTTACTTAGCTCATGATTCTGTGGGTCATCAGGTTGGAGTGGGCTCAGGTTAGCAGTTTTTGTTGTTCTTCTTTTTACTCTTAAGCTGTGGACAGCTGGTAGTTCCTCTGGTGCCTGGCTAGTCTAGGATGGGTCAGGTGGAATGGCTTGTCTTTGCTCCACAGATTAGCTTGAAGGTTGTCTTATGGTGAAGACAGAAGTGACAAGCAGTCAAAGAAAACTACAAGTTTAACACAGATTCACTAAGTGGGGAAATAAACTCTGCATGTTCATGGCAGGAGTTGTCAAATCACAAGAAAAAGAGAGACATATGTGGAGGAAGGGAAGTACTCAGGCATGAGATGATGGAAGCATAGAGATGATTCCAGAGTCACAGCGGCTAGTGACTTAGAACTTGGTGGCACGATGTGGATTAGTAGAAAATATAGCAGAAGTGTTTGCCTTTGAATATATGGAGTTTGATGAAAAAGTCACATGTTAGGTCAAAGTGTGGAGTAAGGGGTCCAGAAACCCCAAGGGAAATCAGCCCTACAGATAAGAAACTCAGGACATGAACAGATATGGATAGATACAGACAATAACAAAACCATGCTTTCCTTCCCTAGCTCACTTCCACTCCTCTTCCCTGGTAGCCATAATTATGTGGTTTTTGTTTGAGTTTCCTAGTGGGGACTCTACCTTTCCAGCTCTTTGTTCACATGATGGGATCAGCTTAGTCCTAGCCACTTGCCCTCCAGACCTGGCCAATCAGCACATCCCACCCTCTACTCACAGTGACCCAATTGGGTCTAATAAAACCAAATCCTAGCATCCTTGTAGGAACCATTAGAACTTTAACTTCCACTGGAGCAGCTGAACCAGGAGGCTGTAGAGCTGGCAGAGACCATCACCAGTGAAATGTGCCTAGGAACTAAGCCAGCAGAAACACAAGGAGACCTGTGTGTGTGTGTGTGTGTGTGTGTGTGTGAGAGAGAGAGAGAGAGAGAGAGCGAATGTAGACTCCTAAATTCTGCTTTACCTAAAGTCATACATACCTATAAACTTCAAAGGAAATCATTAAGTTCCCCTTCTTTTTCACTTTATTTGAACTTGATTTCTGTGCTTGTTACTAATATGAAAAGAAAACAGAATCTAAAATTAGAAAACAATTATATTTTCAGGGACCAAAGAAAAATGAAGGATTAAGCAATAAAAGTTTATGGAGACAAGAAATCCAAGAAGAAAAGGGAAAGGAGGAGTGGCTAACAGTGTGACTATTGTCCCCTGTTGGGGGGCAGAGGCTCTGTGCACATGGCTGACTTGGGGGCCAGGACAACCTCCAAGGGAGCTCTTGGCATCAGGGTGGAGCAGAGGGGCACTTCCAGGAGCTCAGGAAAGAGTGGGCAACTTCCTTTGTCCATAAAAGGGACTCCTTGTCACTAGGGCTTACGACCTTGGAATCAACTCTTCTGCCTCCCCTTCCACAGCCCACACATCCCAACAGTCATCTTGTCCTGGAAATTTTCCCTCCACAATTACTCTTGGACTCCTACCTTCCTTCGCATGTCCACTGCCAAGAGCGTGGTCGAGGTGCCCAGTATTCCTTTCCTGGAACCTGCCAAGGCCTCCCATGTCCAGAGCCCTTCACTTCTGACGTCCCCTCTTTATCTTACTGCCAAATGATGTGTGCTAAGACTCTGTTCTGTTGTGAAATAGGCACTCACTGCTGTGAAGTGGGGACGAGAGCCAGCTCTGCCTTGCTGTTGGATCCTGGGAAAGGCTCCTAAGCTCTGTAGGTGTGGGGCTGTAATCTTCCAAATGAGGGATGGAACCAGGTGCTTTGACACTCATTGCTTCCTTATTACTTATAAAACAAATTCTGTCTGCAATCGTTAACTCTGTTAGCTTCACCTCTTTTAACACAGATAGACTTGAGCCAAAATGAACTATTGCTTGTCCCTGAATGTACACGCCTTGAAATTCCTACTTTTCATCTTACCTGGAATCCTTTGTCTTTCCACATGAAAATCCTATCCACCCTCCAAGTCCAACTTGGAATGGTACTTGTGATACTTCCCTGAATCCCCTCCTCCTCCCCGTTTGTGAGCTGACGGGTCCTGTCAGGGTGCCTTGTGCTATTGTGTTGTTCGCATACACATTTTGCCCAGGACTTGAGGATTCCACCCCTACCCTGTTCTCTGTCATCCTCGATGCATCCTGCACAGTCGCTAGTCTTCGGGAAGTGTTGAATGAATGAAAACACATTTTGTTGCTGTGAAGCCCACCCAGCCATCTTGCAAAGCCCCCCTTCCCCCAGAGCAGTGGGATGCTGTAGGTCTGCTGAATCAGGACTTGTGATCATAAAGACAGAGGCCTTTTGAGCTTCGTGGTAAGAATCACGGGGCCAGGAAGGTTTTCACACAATCAGTGTTGAGTGAAAGTCTCATGGGGCCCTTCTAGAGCTCCACGTGGAGACCAATCCAGCAACCTCCTGCTGCATCAAGGTAACAGTGAGCATGTCCTGGGTCGATCAGAGTGGTCTCCTGCTGCAGCTTCTGACCATGAAGAAGAATACGGCAAAGCCAGTCTAGAGGAAAACAGCTGAGATGGAGAGAGGAAGAAGAGGAGGAAAAATCAGAGAGTAAGAACTTGGAGAGCACAGAGATGGCAATGTTCCCTGTAATCCTTTTATGGCAAGAGGATCAACTCCCAATCTGTGAACTTGTTGCCCTGTTGTGGTGAGGCTGGGTATGGACAAAGCCAGTGCCTAGCCAGGGGCCAGAATTATGTGGCTCTCTCCTACCTAAAACCCTGAACCTCAAGACCTTCCTCTGAAATGCTGGTTTTTCTACAACCTCGAGGGGAAGCAGACAGTTGTACTTGGGTGAACCTTTGCTCCCTCCTTATTGGCTTCCCCTCTCCACCCACAGCAACTTAAATCATTAAAATCATGTATAATTAAAATTTCATCCAAGTTTCACCAGTTATGTTTGCTGGCCACAGAGGGGAGTATAAATATCTTAGAAAGGCCTAAAGACAGAGGCAGCTTCCTGCCTGTGGTTTCCCCTCTCACAGGATGCCGTCTGCTACTGTGTGTGTCCTCCACAGCCTGATGGGAGCTGAGCTCCCAGCTCCCCAACCCTCCTCTGACTGGAACTTTGTTCCATAGGTTTATTTACAGCGCTTTTGCCGAAGGGTGATGAGTGTTGTTTGGGTGGATAGGTCTGCTCTGCTCATTAGAGGACTTTCTTCTCATTTTCTCTTTCTCACTCTTATTTGGTCTTTTGCTTCCAAAATATTGGATTAAATATCCAAATAAATGCTTCATTCTCTCAGTTAACTGGGAAACAGAAGTTTATTCTCCTTTACTGCCTATTTATGCAAATGTCAGATTAACTTCCCTGAAACACAATTCATCTTGCTATTTTCTTGCTCAAAAGCCCACAGCGGTTTTGCTGTACTTACCACATGAGACTAAAGGCCTCCTATACGTTCATGCACAGAACCACACATCGTGCATCAGGACCCCCAGGAGCTCCCTTGCCATAGATTCTCTAGCAGCTCCAGGGGATCACGGAGTTTGTCCAGAGATAGGTCCCTAATGTAAGCTTCTGGAGCCCTGTGAATGGGACCATCTGTGTCACAAGCAGTGTGTGCGTCCCTAAGCCATCTATCACTGCACTTGGTGTGGGTTGTCATTACACTGGATTCTGTTGCATCATCCCTTAAGATGCTCCAAAATTTAGGGTCAACATGAGCCATTCTTTGGCTTGAGTTTCCATGTAGCAGATCTTGAAATAAGGATCTGAGCACAATGTATCTGGAAGATGGCCCTAGGAAAGTGAGTGAGGAAGTGAGATAGGAAGGAGGTGAAGCCATTGCAGGGTGTTATAAACCAGTTGCCACTATGGACAACTGCAGGTCAATTCCTGGAACGGGGAGGAGACTTGGAGAAGCAGTGTACACACCTGTATTTTCAGCTACTCAGAATCACTCAGTAATAACTGAGGCAGGAGGATGACAAGTTTGAGTCTAGCATGGGCAACTTGAGAGATCTTGTAAGAAAACAACAACAAGGAGGTTGGTTAAAACCAGGGATGCAGAATCTACATATATGGAGGGCTTTTGACAGGACTTCAGTTGCTGGTGAGAACAATGGAGATGTATTGAGTGCTATTTCAAAAGTCTTCACAGTTCTTCCTTTAACTCCATGCACTGCTGCTGAGAGCAGTTCCTTGCAGAACTTGACCAGCTCTGCACAGGACAATCTGGATGGTGCCTTGCCTTAGGACCTTGTCCTTCTTGTTTGTTTTCCTGGGTCTTCTCTGACATTGAGCCTAGCCCTTCTTTGGGAATCAGCTCTATCCTTAGCCAAACACCCTCAGAAGTTCAGGCAGTCAGTGCCTATGAGTCCTCCTTAAATGGTGGGGGTTAGGAGAGGATCAATAAGGCTTCTTGCTTTTATTTCCTAGAGGAACAGTTCACCGTTCAGAGACACTTTCCCTGAGATTCTTCAGAAGGTGCCTGGAAGTTTCAGTCACTGCCTGGAGGCAGCCAGCTGGACTGCACATCCTTGCTGATTTTTCCCTCTTTTTCTCTTTCACTTCCGTGGTTCTGCCCTTTGGCAACTTGAGATGGAAAGCTCATTTAACCCCCAGTGTTCAAGTCCCTGCTCAGACTCTATTTTGGGGGACCCCAGGCCAAGAAGGGGAATGCAGCAGTTGAGGTGGCATTGCAAATTCAAACAATATAAATATAAATAGATAAAGGTATTGTTGAGAGTGTGCATCTGAGCAAGGTCCTGCAGAGGGAGATAGTACATGTGCAGGTGACTGGGGGGAGAGCTTTTCATGTAGAGGAGACTGAGATGGGGTAAAGGCCTATCAGTGGGGCTGAAATGGAGAGAAAGCAGGAAAAACAGGAGATGAAGACAGGGAAGTAAGGAGGACCCACCTCCTAAATCCTGGGGCCATTGTTGGAAGCTGAGTTTCATTCCAAGTCAGGTAACTAATTTTCAGAGATTTTGCAAGTTTTGCCCACTTTATATTTTACTTTTTTTTATTTTAATCTTTACAGGGTACAATTGGATCCTCAGTTTTATATATAGGAAAGTTAAGTCTTCTAAAAATATTGCTTGATCAGAGCTGCTTGTTTTTGTTCTGATCTTCTTAGGTTGCTGAAGTTGGTAAGTTCTTTGGGGATTGTATTATGGATATTGGTATACTATGTTCATGGATATCAATACTAGAGATTCATTCTTAACTTCATTTAGTTAGAAAATATTTGTTGAATGTTGCTAGGTGCATGGCATCGGAAAAGGCATGGGACAATATTATGTCTGACTTCACATACCTGAGCATGTGGCAAACCACAATGTTTTAAAATTAGCTAGAACACAATTCCTGGACATTTTCTAATTCAATATCCATATTCAGTTAGGCTCTTGTACATTGTTTCCTTTCTTCTTGCTTTTGTGAGAACTTGCATACATCAAACCATATATTTTTTTTATTTTTCAAATTTATTCTACTTAGGTATACATGATAGCAGAATGCATTTTGATTCATTGTACACAAATGGAGCACAACTTTTCATTTCTTGGTTGTACATGATGTAGCGTCACACCATATGTGCATTCATACATGAACCTAGGGCAATGATGTCTGTCTCATTCCACCATCTTTCCTACCTCCATGTCCCCTCCCCTCTTCTCCCTCCCCTTTGACCAAAGTTCCTCCATTCTTCCCATGCCCCCTCTCCCATTATGGATCAGCATTCACTTATCAGAGAGAACACAAACCATATTCTTGTTTATGTCAAACCTAAAAATCCCAGTGCTATCTTTGGTTGCCTTGCTATCTCCTCCAATTTACCCCACTTGACTTCACATTTAATTTATTTTAGGAGTATTAGAGGGGAAGAGGAGAGAGAGAGAAAATATTAAATATAAGGTGAGAAATCTTCTGTGGAAATAAATGCTATGGTTTGAAGAATATAGAAATTTTAAAAATAATGTAGATTCATACTAATACTTTTTTTGAAAGCTTTTTTATTATGGTAACATATACATAACACAAAATACAATATACTATTTTAACCAGTTTTAAGTGTACAACTGAGTGGCATGAAGTACATTCAAAATGTTGTGCAATCATAACTACCATCTATTTTCAGAGCTTTTCCATCATCCCAAGCAGAAACTCTATACTCATAACACACTAGCTGCCTGTCTCTTCCCTCCTGTAACTGAGACTTTCCTAGCCCAACTTCAGACAGGCTCCTGAAGTCATCTTCCTAACTGGACCTGGACTTTGGGCTCCTCCTTGTCAGGCCTGTATCATCCAGATGTAACCAGAATCCTGGTAAGTCAAATCTAGAGGGAGCTCTCCACCTTTGATATCTGATCCCCTTCAATATCTGATGAAATTCCTTACCAACCCTGTCCATCCCTCAGGTACTATCGAATCACCCTATCTACTCTTAGAAGGAATCCTGTTAGGTCAGTTTAGCAAGATTTCCTCCCTATTGTTTATGCTTCTTAATTTTGTATCCATTGGTCTCTCAACTTGCTTCTTGGCTATAAATCCCCAGTTTTCCTTGGTGTACTTGGAATTGAGCTTCAGTTCTATTCTGAAGTTTCTTTGTCCCTTTTGCAATAGTTCCTGAGTAGAATCCATTTTTTAAAAAAATTTTTTTTAGTTGCAGATGGATACAATGTCTTTATTTTATTGCTTTGTATGTGATGCTGAGGATTGAACCCAGGGCCTCACGCATGCAAGGCAAATGCTCTACCAAGGCAAGTTCCAGCCCCAGTAGAATCCATTTTTACTGCTCATGCTATTGTCAACCTCTAATTTTTGAAAAACATCCCCAGTCTCTGGAAACTTCTGTTCTTCTCTCTTGTCTCTGTGAATTTGCTTACTCTAGGGACCTTATTATTGTAGTCTATTCTGGCTGCTATAACAAAGTACCATAAACTGAGTGACTTATAAACAACAGAAATTTATTTATCACATTTCCAGTGGCTGGAAGTTAAGGATCAAAATTCCCTGTCTGGTGAAGGCCCATGTCCTGGATCATATATTGTGCCTTCTCTCTGTGTCTTAACATGGTTTACACCTCTAAGGGTCTCTGAGGGTAGTAATATCATTCATGGGGTCCCCCATGTACTCCATCACCTCTCAAAGGCTCCTGTTAATACCATCACATTGGTGATTAGGTTTTTTTAAACATGAATTTAGGAGGATGCAAACATTCAGGCCACAACACTCCTATAAAGGGAATCTAATAATACTGTCCTTTTGTCCCTGGCTTCTTTTGCTTAGCATGTCATCTTCAGGGTTTAGTCATGTTGTAGTATGTTTCAGAATTTCATTCCATTCTAAGGCTGAAAAATACTCCACTGTATATAGATAGCACATTTTATTTATCCATGTATCTGTTGATGGGTACTTGAATGGTTTCCACCTTTTGACTATTGAGAACAATGCTGGTGTGAACATTGATATATAAGTATCACTTAGAGACTCTGCTTACAATTCCTTTGGGTATAAACCTAGAGATTGAATTTCTGGAGCATGTGATAATTCTATGTTTAACCTTTTGAGGAAGTGATACACATTTTCCACAGTGGCTGTATGAGTTTACTGTCTTACTAGCAGTGCATAAAGGTTCTAATTTTTCCACATTGCAGGTACTTGTTATTTTCCATTTTTTAAACAATAGTCATCCCAATGGATGTGAAGCCATTTCATTGTGGTTTTGATTTGCATTTCCTTAATGACTAGCGATGCTGAGCATCTTTACATATGCTTATTGGGTATTTGTATATCTCCTTTGGAGAAGTTTCTATTCAACTACTTTACCCATTTCAAATTTTCATTGTTGTTTTTGAGTTGTACTAATACATTTTTTAAGATGAGAAATACTAACACTTTATAGAAAGTAAATTCAAAAGGAACTGTGAATGTTAAGTTTATATGGCAACCTGCCTGAGTCACAGAGTACCCAGATATTTGGTCAAGCATTATTTAGGGTGTTTTGTGTGGGGTTTAAATTGGTAGACCAAAAAATTAGATTGCTCTCCCTAACATGGGTGGGCCTCACCTAATCTATTGAAGGCTTCAAAAGAGCCAAAGGGCTGACTCCCAAGTAAGAGAGAATTCCTGCTGCCTGCATGTTTTTGGACTAAGCTGTCAGCTTTTATCTGCCTATGGACTTAGATTGGAACATTGACTGTTCTTGGGTCTTGAGTCAGCTGTTTTTGGCCTGGACCTACATGGTCAGGCCTCCTGGACCTCCAGACTCTTGTCTGCTGATCTTGAGACTTATCAGCCTCCATAACTGTGTGATCCATCTCCTTAAGATTAATCTTTTTCTATAAATATAATACCATAATTCTGCTTCTCTAGAGGAGGTTGGCTAGTACAGGGACCAATTTATTGAGGAGAATGAGTTGTAGTTTGAGTTCAGGTTCTTTTTTTTTTTGGTGTTGTTCTAATTAGTTACACATGACAGAATGTACTTGGACACATGATACATAAATTGAGTATAACTTCTCATTCTTCTGGTTGTGTATGATATAGAATCACACTGGTCATGTAGTCATATATGTGCATAGGGTAATAATGTCCAATTCATTCTACTATTCTTCCTACTTCTATACCCTCTTATGCCCCTTTGCCTAATCCAAAGTAACTCTATTCTTCTCTAGCCATCCTCCAGCCCTTATTAGTATCTGTTTATCTGAGAAAACATTTGGCCTTTGGTTTTTTTTTGGATTGACTTATTTCACTTAGCATGGTATTCTCCATTTACCAGCAAATACCATAATTTCATTCTTCTTTAAAGTCGAGTAATATTCCATTGAATATATATGCCACATTTTCTTTATCCATTCATTTGTTGAACGATACCTAGGTTGGTTTCGTAGTTTAGCTATGGTGAATAAAGTTGTTATAAACATTTATGTATCTGTGTCACTGTAGTATGCTGATTTTAAGTCCTTTGGGTATCAACCAAGGAGTAGGATAATTGGGTTAAATGGTGGTTCCCTTTCAAGTTTTCTGAGAAATCTCCATACCTCTTTCCATTATGGTGGCACCAATTTGCAGTCCCACTAGCAATGTATGAGTGTACCTTTTCCCTCACATCATTGGCAAAATTCATTGTTGCTTTTATTCTTGATAATTGCCCTTCTGATTGGAGTGGGATGAAATCTTAGAGTAGTTTTTATTTGCATTTTTCTATTTGCTAGAGATACTGAACATTTTTTCATATATTTGCTGACTGATCATATTTCTTCTTCTGTGAAGAAGTTCCTTTGCCCGTATATGGATCCTAAATGTTGTCAGGCATTTGATATTATCCTTTGAACGAGTACAACACTTCCTGCAGTGATGAAACAGATGAATGCCTTGGTCCTCTTCATGATGTTTTCCTAAAATCAAGTGCAAATATTTTATATTATTATTACATATTTGTTGTTCTTTTGAGGAATGAGGGTTGGAAAATTAATGTTTTAAGTTCCTGATAAGGGCCATTTTTGTCCTATTTGTTCTGCATGATTGCCTCAAAATTTGGCAATAATGCCTAGGCAATAAGTGTTTCTTCTTAAATCAAGGAAGCTACATTCCTTCAGATTTGGTGTGACTACCAGCCAACAGCATCAGCACCAACTGGGGCTTTTTCTAAGTGCAGAAATGCTGGTTCATCCTAGACCTACCAAATCTGAGTCCACATTTAAACAAGATCCCCCAAGTGATTCATATTGCATATTAAAGTATTTCATATATATATATTTTATTTTAGTTGTTGATGGACCTTTATTTATTTATTTATTTATGTGTGGTGCTGAGAATTGAACCCAGTGCTTCACACATGCTAAGCAAGCACTCTACCACTGTGCTACAACCCCAGCCCCTGCATATTAAAGTTTGAGAAGCACTAGTTTATGGAATTTGTGGGTCCTGTATTTGTTTTACTTGTAGTCTTTCAATAAAACAAAGTAATTTTTTACAGTTTGAAGGAGATTTAAAAGTTATCTGGTCTCAGTTTTCATTTCATAAAGGAAAAAAAATTAGAGTTCAAAGAGATTGTCACACAATGGGCTTAGATATAGGACTCATAACTGCTACTGAAATTTTTTTTCCATTAGAATTTATTCTTTCTCCAAATTATTTTACCCTCACTTTTTAAAAATTAGAGCATTATTGTGCTCTATTTGGTAGGGTATTTGGGTTCATGTTGACAAATTTGTACATTCATGGAATCTGGTAAAATCTTCATAGATTTTAGAGTTGGCAATGTGTTAGTATTCAACACCTTCATTTTACATTTGGGAAAAAGGAGGTCTGAGGGGTTGAAGTAACTTATTTGAGACAACAGAGTAGATATAATCATTCAGAATAGACAAGATTATGCTGCATAACAAACAATCCCCAAATTTCAGTGGCTTGAAACAACAAAGATACTTATGCCCACCTAATGCATGTTACACATTCGCATGGATTGACTTGGTGACTCTGTGTCACTATCTTGTTGTTACTTTGGGATTTACCCTAATGGGACAGGTACTAATTGGAGCATTGCCAGTAGCAGTGGCAGGGGGAATAACACAGTAAAACACACAATGACTTTTAAAAATTGCCTGCAAATGACACATGTCACTTGTTCTCATATCATTGGCCAAAAGAAGTCATGAGCATGCCTGAGAAAAATAGGACCAGAAATAAAATCAGTGGTATCTGTAAACATTTAACAACAAACTGATTTGTAGCCTTTACTGGCTTCTTAGAATAAATATTTCCTTTATAACTCAGATTAGCTACTGACATGATGTCACTGAAGTGTTGGTGCAAAGGGATGTGTGCACTTGGCTCTCCCCAGCTGACACAAACTACTGAGGGTTAACTCCATAACACCATTGAATGACCCTTTTATAGGAATGATATTGATAAAAATAATACATCTGTTAAAGTGAGCTTGCATATGCAAATAGCAGGGTGTAAATAAATGTAAATATCAAATCCAGCATGGCAACTCCTCAGAGGAGTCAAGAACCAATGAAAAGATGAGCTAAATGAATCACTTTTACAAAAATTTTCTAATAGTTTTGCTGCATGGACATTTATACTATTAAGTATTATTGTGTTAGTCAATGAAAGCTAAAACTTAAATCTCTTTTTCCTTCAAACATTTCTGTTTGTATAGTTAGGCTCCAAATAATGACATTTCAGTCAATGACAAACCACATATGTGAGTGAGGTTCGTAAGACTGAAGTGGAGCTCAAAAAGCCTTGTTGCCTGTGATGTCATAGCTGTGATATCACAGCAAATGCGTCAGTTATGTTCTCATGGTGATGCTGGGGTAAAAACACCTAAGAAACTGACCACCGATTATGTACATAATACTTGATGATAATAAATGACTGTTAATAGTTTATGTATTTACTCAAATTCCTCATTATTGGAGTGTACTCCTTATACAAACATAAAAAATTCAACTGCAAGACAGTCTGCTGTGTTTCGCTGGCAGCAACCTCATCCAGTTTGTGTTTACTGTGTCTTTCGAGTCCATTTTCTCTTGTGCTTGATTTAACCTCATTTGTTCACCCTGGTTCTAGAAACAGAAGACTATGCAGCATAGGGTTAGGCAAAGACTCCATGATATTTGCACAAGACAAAATTGCCTGACATCCCATTTCTCAGCACACATGCCCACTTACCCAATGCACAAGTGTACTTGAGACGGCATTAAACTTGGATGGCTCCCATGACCTCTTCTTTCAGGATCTTTGGATTTTTTGCATTTTATTCAAAATCAGTACTGGATCATCTGATGGGAACAGCACATTTTCATTTGTCCCTTTGCAGACACTAGCAATGGGCTCTGAGCAATGCTAGCTAGGCCAGACATGCACCCCTGCAGAGACCTCTCTACAGAGAGGCCTCAGTTCTCTGGAAATTTTACAAGCAAACCAACAATTGCATAAATGCATACCTTGGAATGTAAACTGATTGCACTTGACAATGATTTTCAACTTAAAGCATAAAAATGAAATTGATCAGTTATAGACACTCCCTCCTCTAAATTCAGTTTTAAACTTAACCCATCAAAATAGTTAAATTTTATTGAGTATCATATGATAGACATTGGCACTCTTTACATAATTATTTCATTTAATTCTCATAGCAACATGAGGAGATGGGTACTATTATTGTCTTCTATATTTTTTCACCATAATACAGAAATTTGGAGACGTTAAGTAACTTTTTGAAGGTCACAAAGCTAGTGAGAAGTAATGTTGAGATTCATGACAAGACAGTTGGATTATGGTGTCCAGGTTCTTGACCATTATGGCATTCTACCTCCCATAAAGCAAGAGTGTCCCTGCTGATGCACAGTGAACCATGGAGTTTACTTACCATTTAAAGTAAGAGGACATTTTTTTTTCTATTTGCCTCAACAAATATTTTCAGTGAATAGTGTGTACAGCTTCTGAAAATTTGTTTTTTTTCTGTTATGTTTGATAACATGTATTTAAATGCAACTTTTGAGAAAAATAAATAAAAATTAAAATTAAAAAAAAATAATAATAAAGTAAGAGGACAGAAGTTGCAGACTGAGGGAAATTTTTGAGTCATCAAGTCTAGCCATTCCATTAATGCTCTGATCTCTTCAAAACATCTTTGCTGTTCCCTAACTCATGCTGTAGTCTGTCTTCTTCCAGAGATGATTTGAGATAACTAACACCTCCACAAAATGATGTTTTCAGTCTTTGTTTGCCTAATCCCAGGGAAGGGGCCACAACATGTCCTGATACCATTTTGGGGAGGATGCTAAACTTCAGGATGTGTGAATGTCTATCAAGTCAAAACTTGAACTTCTAATTTTGTTCTCTGATGCCTAGGAATTAGTTATATTCCTTCAGAAATATTCTTCAAACATTGGGAGGCAGGTACAATCTTCTCCCTCAGGTTTCTTCTCCTTCATCTTCCCCATCATTCTCTGGATAATATTCAGTCTCATTTTTTCCTTCTAACTTTAAACTTTATACTTGAAGCATAGTTTGAAGTATATCAAGATTATCACTCTCGGGATGCAGTGGCCCATACCTGTAATCCCAGCGGCTTGGGTAGCTGAGGCAGGAGCATTGGAAATTCAAAGCCAGCCTCGGTAACTTAGCAAGGCCCTAGGCAACTTAGTGAGATACTGTCTCAAAATTAAAAAAAATTAAAGGGCTGGATGTGGCTCAGTGGTTAAGCACTCCTGTATTCAATCGCCAGTACCAAAAAAAAAAAAAAAAAAATCACTTTCCAGGTGCCAGTGCAACAATACTATAGATAAAGAATGTGTCAGCAAAGCAGAAACAGAGCTCTAAATCCTTCTTCCAACCCTCAACATTCTCGACTTCTGTGCTCATTCATTGTGACAGGGATTCTTGAAGGGTAGGCATGTTGGGGAATATCTCCCAATCCAAAGGTAGGCTCCTCTGTAGTTCTAGAACTTTTTGCCAGCCTTGCCTTGTCTTGTAGCATTTCTGGCTATATTTCATGTCTTTTCTTTTTTTCCAAAGAACTTTTAAAAATGTTTTACCTTTGTTCGAATTAGTTATACATGACAGTAGAATGCATTTTGACACACTGTACACAAATGGAGCACAACTTCCTCTGGCTGTATATGGTGCTGAGTCACACCAACAGTGTAATCGTACACCATACACGTATGATAGGGTAATGATGTCTGTCTCATTTCATCGTCCTTCCTGCCCCCACACCCGCTCCCCTCCCCTCACTCCCTTCTACCCAATCCAAAGTTCCTTCATTCTTCCCCTCCCTCCCCCATTATGGATTAGCACCTGCTTATGAGAGAAAACATTTGGCCTTTGGTTTCTTGGGATTGGCTCATTTTACTTAGCATGATGTTCTCTAGTTCCATCCCTTTCCCTGCAAATGCCATAATTTCATTCTTCCTTAAGGCTGAGTAATATTCCATTGTGTATATATACCACAGTTTCTTTATCCATTCATCTCGTGAAGGGCATCTAGGTTGGTTTCATAGTTTAGCTATTGTGAGTTGAGCTGCTATAAACATTGATGTGGCTGTGTCACTAGTATGTATGCTAATTTGAAGTCTTTGGGGTATAAACTGAGGAGTGGGATAGCTGGATCAAATGGTGGTTCCATTCCAAGTTTTTTGAGGAATCTCCATACTGCTTTCCAGAGTCATTGCACCATGTGCAGTACACCAGCAATGTATGAGAGCCTTTTCCCCGACATCCTCACCAATACTTATTGTTGCTTGAATTCTTGACAACTGCCATTCTGACTGGTGTGAGATGAAATCTTATAGTAGTTTTGATTTGCATTTCTGTAATTGCTAGAGATGATGAATATTTTTTCATATGTTTGTTGATTGATTGTATTTCTTCTGTGAAGTGTCTGTTCAGTTCCTAAGCCCACTTATTGATTGGGTTACTGGGTTTGTGTGTGTGTGTGTGTGTCTGTGTGTGTGAAGTTTTTTGAATTCTTTATATATCCTGGGGATTAGTGCTCTTTCTGAGGTGCATGTGGTAAATATTTTTTCCCATTCTGTAGGCTCTCTCTTCATGTTATTGATTGTTTCTTTTGCTGAGAAGAAGCTTTTCAGTTTGGATCCATCTCATTTATTGATTTTTAAAAAAATTTTTTCAGTTGTAGATAAACATAATACCTTTATTTTATTTATTTATTTTATGTGGTGCTGAGGATCAAACCCAGTGCCTCACACATATGCGGCAAGTGCTCTACCACTGAGCCACAACCCCAGCCCCCATTTATTGATTCTTGATTTTACTTTTTGTGCTATAGGGGTCTTCTTGATAAGGAAGTTAAATCCTAATCAGATATAATGAAGATTTGAGCCTACTTATTCTTCTATTAGGCATAGGGTCTCTGTTCCTCATGTCTAAGTCTTTGATCCACTTTGAGTTGATTTTTTTTGTGCAGGATGAGAGATAGAGGTTTAATTTCATTTTGCTACATATGAATTTCCAGTTTTCTCAGCATTGTTTGTTGAATAGGCTATCTTTTCTCCAATGTATGTTTTTGGGGCCTTTGTCTAGTATGAAATGACCAGATTTGTGTGGGTTTGTCTCTGTGTCTTTTATTCTGTACCATTGGTCTACATGTCTGTTTTGGGCCAGTACCATGCCATTTTTGTTAGTATAGCTTTGTAGTATAGTTTAAGGTCTGGTATTGCAATGCCTCCTGCTTCACTCTTCTTGCTGAGGATTGCTTTGGCTATTCTTATTTTTTCAAATGAATTTTATGATTGCTTTTTCTAGATCTATGAAGAATGTCATTGGGATTTTAATGGGAAATCCATTAAATCTATATAACACTTTTGGTAGTATGGTCATTTTGACTATATTAATTCTGCCTTTACAAGAACATGGGAGATCTTTCCATCTTCTAAGTTCTTTAATTTCTTTTTTTAGTATTCTGTAGTTTTCATTGTAGAAATCTTTCACCTCTTTTGTTAGATTGATTCCCATGTATTTTATTTTATTTTTTGAGGCTATTATGAATGGGGTAGTTTTTCTGATTTTTATTTCAGAGGATTCATCATTGATGTATAGAAATGCATTTGATTTATGGGTATTGATTTTATATCCTGCTACTTTGCTGAATTCATGTATTAGCTCTAGAAGTTTTCTGGTGGAATTTTTTGGATCTTCTACATATAGAATCATGTCATTAGCAAATAGTGATAGTTTGAGTTCTTCTTTTCCTATTCTTATCTCTTTAATTTCTTTCATCTGTCTGATTGCTCTAGCTAGAGTTTCAAGGACTGTGTTGAATAGAAGTGGTGAAAGAGGGCATTGCTATCTTGTTCCAGTTTTTAGAGGGAATGATTTCAATTTTTCTCCATTTAGAATGGTGTTGGCTTTGGGCTTAGCATAGATAGCTTTTACAATGTTAACATATGTTCCTACTGTCCCTAGTTTTCCTAGTGTTTTGAACATGAATGGATGCTGTGTTTTGTCAAATGCTTTTTCCACATCTATTGAGATGATCATATGGTTCTTGTCTATAAGTTTATTGATATGATGAATTATGTTTATTGATTTCTGTATGTTGAATCAACCTTGCATCTCTGGGATAGAGCCCACTTTATGATGGCTCATTATCATTTCAATATGTCCTTTGTATGCAATTTGCCTGAATTTTATTGAGAATTTTTGTGTCTATGTTCTTTAGGGATATTGTCTGAAGTTTTCTTTCCTTGATGTGTCTTTGTCTGATTTTGGTATCAGGGTAAACCTAGCTTCAGAGAATGAGTTTGGAAGAGTTCCCTTCTTTTCTATTTCATAAAATAATTTGAGGAGTATTAGTGTTAATTTTTCTTTGAAGATCTTGTAGAACTCAGCTGAGAATCTGCCTGGTCTTGGGCTTTCCTGAAGGCCCCTTCGCCTTGGACTCCCAGGCCCTGGCCCACATCTCAAGATGGTGGTGGCCATGTGTAAGCAAACCTGCAGGTACTCTGACAATGGACTTCCAGGCAGCAGTGGTGATCTGCAGGCTACCTGCCAGCAATCAGCAGGTGGAAGTCAGGCAGCAGGTGATGGGCAGGTGAAAGGTGGGCAGACAGGCAATATTTCATGTGTTTTTAGTCTTGTGCTCTTGACTGGGTAGAGACTGTCAGCTGTTGTCTGTTTTTCACTTTTATAGACTTTTCTTTGGCCACCTCTGGGTGATTCTACCCATCTTTGTGGAGTTCCTCATTAGGAGGGAGGATTATGTGCTGAGAAGCAGTTTCTTTGTCATTTCCTTTACTTTCTGAGAAGTGAAATTGTAAGCAAGGAAGTCAAATCCATGCATCCATCAGATGACCTGATTTTCAGATGGAAATTCTCAGTATTTCTGGGTAGTTAACCTGCCAATGTGCCAATTTTATGATGGGTGCCAGGATCATATTAACCAGTTTCTCTAGGCCACTCCCCTCCTTTATTTCTCTCTCTCTCTTTTACATAAATATGTGTATGTATGCATGTATATATACATACATATGTTCATGCATATATATACACATATATATTTAGCCATTATCTAGATTTCTCTACTATAATATTATTCTTATATTCACAGATTTCTCCAAATGTTAGAGTGACCATATGTCCTAGTTTGCCTGGAGTGGCTTACCTGGCATTCCTGGAGTAATTAACAATTAGTATTTCTTTTTGTTGTCAAAAGCAACCTAGGGTAGGCTCTATCAGATGTTTCCTTCCCACATTCTATATTCTCTTTTTCCCAGAGCTGAGGATTGAACTTGGGGTTTTGCTCTTGCAAGGCAAGCACTGTACCACTGAGCTATACCCCTAACCCTTCACTTTCTGTATTCTCTCTCAAAGTCTCAATTCTAAATTGGAAAGAAAGATAAAAACAACATCTGTGTCCCCATACCTTTAATTTCCTTTGGACTCCTGAGGACTTTTCCTGTCCCACGTTCCTGGCAATGTTAAGTCCCCTAAGGCTGGAGGGTGTCTTCACCCTGTGTGTCTTTTTCTTCTTGGATTCTTTGACCCCTTGGTTTCAACATGCTCGCTCTCAGTATTGTTTCATGCAGGATGGGAGGTTGTGGCTAATCCTCAGCAGGTGCTTGCTGTTTGTGGGAGGATGGGCTTTACCTGCTGTACAGGTGAACTTGCCTGCAATGCCTTCTTTCCCTTCTTTCTCACAAGGGAATCTTGCATATCTTTTTTTTTTTTTTTTGTACCGGGGATTGAACTCAGGGGTACCTCGACCACTGAGCCACATCCCCAGCCCTATTTTGTGTTTTTATGTAGAGACAGGGTCTCACTGAGTTGCTTAGCGCCTCGCTGTTGCTGAGGCTGGCTTTGAACTCGCGATTCTCCTGTCTCAGCCTCCCTAAGTGCTGGGATTACAGGCTTGAGCCACCGCGCCCGGCTGGGAATCTTGCATATCTTAAATGACTGTTTTCTTTTTTAAAAAAATTTCTTAGTTATAGATGGACACAATATGTTTACTTATTTATTCATTTATATGTGGTGCTGAGAATTAACCCCAGTGCCTCACACATGCTAGGCATGCACTCTCTATGGAGCCACAACCCTAGACTGGATTGTTTTCTTTATTGCCCTGGAATGCGTTGTTGTGTATACCAAGCAGGTGGAAATTATCTCTATCTTTTCACCTGTTCTTCAAGAAGTGAGACCAGCTTGGCAAATCAGTGGCCTTTGGCAGGAAAGAACCCCAGCATAATCCCTGCAGGCCATAGAAACAACAGCTACTTCTCTGCTTCTTGGAATAGACGGCCTATTGGATGTCCAGTCTCTTGCTTCTCCAGTGACAAATCCTGGAGGAAGCTCCTCTTTTGCCTTTTGCAGTGGGTGAGAGGCAGTGCACTCAGTGGTCAAGATCACAGCTGCCAGATCCGCTTTGGGTTTCATTCTTCACTCTGTGGCCTTATTTCCAAGTCTCCTTTTTTATAAGATGAAGGTGAGGCTTCTCATCAGATTTGAGGGAGAGTTAAATGAGGTCATGTACAAAATACCAGAGCATTGTGCCTGGCAATTACTGTATACTTAGTAAACAGTTATTCTTATAATAATATCAGTAACCATTATTATTAATTTTGGCATCAGAACAGTAAATGATTGATTTATCAGGCTCTGCCTTAGCAAGGTGACAAATCCTAGCAGAGCTACACCAATCCTAGAGCTACGGATTCCAAGGGCAGCCCTGTTCTGATTTGGGTGACTGTTGTTGACTGAGAACACCAGTCAATCAACTGGCCAATAGCACATGTGACAGAAAACCTAATCCTCTCTGTATGTGCTGGGAGTGGCTTCAAGTTTCCTTCTGTAAATGCTCCCTCTTTGACTCCTCAGGGTTTACATCTGCTATGGGTTTTCTCCTGCAGGAAGGACAACATGGAGAAACTGATGAGGAGAAACTGTGATCCCAAGTAGACCTTGAATCTGTAGCCTGACCAGATCGCACCTCCCAAGAATTCCATTTGTATGAGTGTGAATCTCAATAACATTTGAGCACCTCTGTTGAGGTACACTTTCCCTGAGGCCAGGGGAAGATTCCCGAGTTCCTGGTGCTCTTCTTCCCTGGATTCTTGGTTCTTAGATTTTCT
This sequence comes from Geosciurus inauris, assembly GCA_004024805.1. Taxonomy (NCBI): domain Eukaryota; kingdom Metazoa; phylum Chordata; class Mammalia; order Rodentia; family Sciuridae; genus Geosciurus; species Geosciurus inauris. Next base: position 78,845 of record PVHX01006711.1, read on the forward strand.
TCCCATCATAAATATGTTTTCCAGATGCCGACTCATCAGAACCCTCCTCCAGTGGAACACCCACGTACTAGAAGCATTTTTGAGAGCTCTTTTCATTACAAATGAATTAGAGAATCCTGTGTTTCTCTGTAGTTATTACCCATTTCTTGAAGCCTTGCATTCATATGGTATTTTTTCTTTTCTAGAACCAACCTCATTTTAAATTTTACATCATCAGATGACCTGGTTGTTTTTGAGCAACATCTTGGGGTGGAAAAATAGGTAAACTGAGGCTCATGATTAAGTGACTCTCCTAACATCTTACGATGAGTCAGGGAGTGAGACAGGAATAGAAGCCACAACTCTAGTCTCCTAAATTGTTTTTCTGACCACTAGACCACACTTCCTCTCCAGACTATGAGACACTGGAAAATGAGAGCCAGGCAGTGAGTAAATGTGGAGGCAAACCCACAGAAACACAATTTTACTTGTACTTAAGTCATGTCATTTAGCAAAGGAAAACAGCAAAACACCCCAGTCCTTTTGCTGTCATCCAAAATTATAACCTAAACCCACAATGGGTATAGAATAGGAAATGAGTCTGTCCTGAATTGACATACATTTTCCATTCAAAATAAATTTGAAAAAAAATCATTGATTTTCCAGTTCTGATGTTTTACTTTATACAAAAGCAGAATCTAAGCATTCAGTTTTATTTAGATTTCAAGGTACATAAATAAAAAAATCTTTATTGCTCTCTTTCTTTACACAATGAAAGTCTGAGCAACAATTATATGCTGAGCATTTTAGGTTATGCAGGAATAGCAGGTTTTCTAGGTGTGGTCACCATCGTTAGACTCAGAATTAAATTAGATAGAGGTTGTGTATGGCCATGCAGGCAGCTGATGGAGACTATCAGATGGGCAGGCTTGGTTAGGGAGCAGCAGGTGATGGGCATAGTGAAAACCAGGGCAACTCTGTACAAAGACTTGGGTTCAGGGCCCAATTGCACCACCAGCTAAATTTCAGCAGGGGTCTGGCAATTGCATGCTTTGTCTGCCAACAGCTTTGATGAGGAGACCAATTTGAGAAATGCAGCGCCAAGGGTGAACTGGAAGATGAAATACAGGAGGCCTCTGTCTCAGGCAGAGACTGCCCAGGCAAGCCCATCTCCTGTGTATTTAGAATCTCCAATGATACAGCTCTTAAGGGCTATTTGCAATGCCAAGATGGAATTTAAAACAAGAAATTAAAAACACACTCCTTTTGAAATTAATTTTTTGGCTGTGAGAATGCAAAACAAGAGACTTCCCTTTGGCCAGCAGTTCCTTTTCTCACCTTTTGGGATATGTGTGAGGGAGAGGTCTGAAGGCCCCTGGGAAATCTGATAATGGTGTGGAGATGGTACATTTCTACTTAGAAGAGCAAAGCCTGTGATTTGGGGAAGCTGGGACCTCAGCTGACAGAGAAGCCAGAGAGCCTCCCCACCTGTGGATGGCAGCCATCAGGAACCCTCCAATGACCCTTCCATGAAATCAGGCCTGAAACTGCCGTGGGTGGAACAGCCCACTGCCCCTGCAGGAAATGCTAGAAAAGCCAGGAATTTACTTCTCAAATTAGCCAGGGAAAGTTCACCACAATTATTATTCAATTACAGTCTGTGAGGACATTTTAATTCCAGGACTTATGTAATTTTAATTTTTTCCTTAGTGGTGAAAAACCCCAACTGTTAACCTTGTAAGACTGTTTCACCAATCTCTGCTTACATCAAATCACTGTTTGAATAGCGACAATTCATTACACTTTATATTTGGCGAAAAGTACAGATTTTTAAAACTTGACTATGTGACCCTAATTATGATCTCAAAAGACAGCAATTCAAGTTGTCTTGTGTCTAAAATAAAGCAATTGGAATACAAGCCCAGTCTTTTGCCTGGGGTCGTGCATGGCCTAATGAGAAGAGCACTGTAGAAGCCTTGTGCCAGAAGCAGAATAATGGGCGACAGTTAGAAAACAATGCCCTGGCCCCTGCCAGCCCTCCCGCACATTTCTTGTGTCATCTATACGGAAAGCACTGTGGCAGGTTGTAATAAGTTAGCGCCATCTGGTGGTCACGGGCAAAGCCGGCTCTCTTCACCTCCCCCACCCCACCGGGGCTGAACAAATCACAGCCCGAGCGCAGCTAATTGTGCTCTATTTATAGTCTTTGATCTAAATTTGTTCCCACTTTCCACTCTGGAAGCTAAAGGCACCGCACAACCAGGGGATAAAGATGTAGAAGTGCGCTGCCAGTCGTAATGATAACGACCGCAGTGACTGTGGTAGGAAGCGCGGACGTGCGTGAGCCCTGCCTGCGGGGTCGTAAATGCATTTCATACATCATTTCATTCCACCCTCACAGGACTCCTTACTATAGTCTTTCTTTCCATGGTCTACAGGCAAGGAAACCGAGACAGAGAGCTTCAGTGACTTGTCCAGGTGACACATCTGCTGTTTAGAGAACAGAAAATCTTCTTGTGTCCCACATACTGAATTTCCAGCCCTCTTCAGGTTGGTGCCATTTGGTGTGTGACCGCTGGGATGCCGGCTCGTAGGTGGAGCTCTGGAGCTTTCACAAATGGACAAAGTCACAGCAGAAAATGATTGTGGGGCACACTGAGAATGCATGCTCCAGACTCCAACTAGACCTGGGTTCAAGTTGCAATCCAGCCAGTTATTACTTCTATGTCCTTGGTCAAAGTGCAGCATTCTCTCTGAACCTCAGTTTCTTCTGTAAAATGAAGACAATAGTACCTTACTCATGGAGAAAGAGTTGGTAATACCAGTTTAGATATGTGTGCATAGGGTCTGGCTCACGGGGACATTTGGGGCTATAATAAGATTTTTATTTTAATTTTTTAAAGATTTAAAAATACTTGTATTTTAATTAATTTGAATTTCAAAATGCATACAGTGATAGAAATCCTACTTTTCTCTTGGAATCTCAAAACCTTACTTTGTGGATGGGACGTAAGGATTTGTTTTAGGGTTCAATAGAAAATATGGGGTGAAAAATGTAGTCCAATGCCTATCTTGTTGCTTTTCATAGGAGGAAGAATTGCTTGCTCACAATCATATGGCAGTGCTCGGGTGGCGAGTCTTGCTCAGCGTCCAGAGAAGGTTCACAAGGGGCTCTGCTATCTCTGCCAGTCGAGAAAGAGGGAGAGGTGTAGATTTGGGAAGAGCTTCTTTCCCTCTCAAGGGTGCACTCTCCAGCCTGGCAGGGGCACTTGGCTTTCATCTTTGACTCTCACAGTACCACAGGGTGTTATCGCGGCTCCTTCAGCATAGCCTGGGTTTGCTGTGGAAGCGGTGTTGAGCTTGGGTAGGTGGGGATTTAGATCTGGAGGGCTGAGGACAAAAGGTGAATAGAGGGATAGAAAGAATAAACTTTCAACACTCAACAGTCAAAGGATATTCCCATTTGACTGTCTAGTGTTGACGTGTGTATTTCTTGGTGAATATTTACTGCTATTAAAAATAAGCTAACCGACCAATATATTTGCATGAGAGTGACAAATACTATCAACATAGCATCCTTAGAATGTACTTTATAGACAACAGAAATAGTTTACGCCTCTCTGTGCTCAGAAGGATAGACAAAATTAAAGGTACATTTTTTAATGTATACTCTGTGTACTTAAAGTGCAATGACTGACAGTCCATTTCAATAGTGTGCATTTACTTTTGAGTTCCTCTCTGTAGAGTTGTTACATAGTATTACAATAAGGAAAATATCCACTGAAAGGAAATATAAGAAGTAATAGGTCCTGATGAATAGACATGCAAAAAGAGTTTGCTTCTGACTCTTTCTGCAATTACACATGATTCATTTTAGCTTATGTCTCAGTTTCTCCATCCTCAAAAAAGAGTAATAAAATTTGCCTTTAAAGTCTCATTTTATACAATAAAAGCTCTAGGGAAGTTGAGTCTATTGGAAAAATGAAATACTTCATGATATGACTTAGCCTGTGCTGGGAATTTTATGGGAAGTCCACCAAGGATTTTTTTTCCAAGTGATTTGTACAGTATACAAAATGTAGTTTAAACTGAACTACTCGGGCGAGAAGGCATGCACAGTAACCTGTCCCAAAAGCAATTATCACATCAGGACACACCCATTGGGATTCAATGCTACTATTTAAAGTCTGTCCAAATACCACAGCCCACGTCTATAATGGCTTTGGCAGAAGGGTGATAACAAGCAAGGGTAAGAACCGTATTTGACTGAGCAGGAAATAGATGTTTTTTTTGTACCACAGTTTTGAAAGTCAAGAAATACCTATTTTGTGAATGGGACTTATGGCTTCATGCCTATGAGAAGGAGAAGTGAAAATAAATGGGCAAAAAATAATCCCACAACAGAATCTCAGCTCTGGAACCTATTTTCCAGAGGGAATTGAGGGTGTTTGTGGAGCCTGTTGGCTGGAGAGGTGATCCCCTTGGAATCAGGGACTTTCCTAAGTATATACACATGTTTTGATCTCTTGAGATCTCTGAGAGTTACTGTGTAAGAGTCAGTTCAGGTTTTGCTTTTTCCAGAAGGTTTTGCTAACGCCTCCTCCTGCTGCCCTCTGGGATAGAAGTTCCTTTTTTGAGGCTGCTGCCTCCTCACTGTGTCTCCATACTGTCCTGGAGTTGATTATGAGTGACTGACCATCATGGATCCTCTTCATTCCTCCTTGGTGCTGCTGTACCTGGCACAGTGTTGTTCAATAAATGCTTGCTGTGTCCATGCAGTGAGGAAAGAACACTGCCATTGCTGCTCTGGGCTGGGTGCAGCGTAGGTGGCGACACCCGGAATCCAGGCGTGTACAGCTAGTCAAGGGCTGCTCTTGTTTGTGCATGACTGACTCGCCCACCCTCCTGCATCATCGAGGCTGAGTGCCGGGCATGCCAGGAAGCACTGTGGTTCTGTGCAGTGTATTTTGGCCTTACTAGATTCTTGTAGCTGCCTGCTGCAGTGACGTGGGTAGTCAGGGAGGAGGGATGGAGAGAAGCCCAGAGTCATTTCTCAACAATAAAACCCTGTCTTCTTTAAGGTCTTCTCTTTCCTTACTTTAAAAGAAAATACCACCTTAACACATCAATCCTTAAATTACTTCTCAGAGGAGAGGAATGTAAAAATTAACAAAGATGGCCAGGAATTACTCTGGTTCAGGGTGATTCTAGGGGAAAGCAGTCTTGGCTTGAGGCCCAGGGTGTCTTGCATCCCTGTGGAAGATGCATTTGAGAAGTCCCCACATTATGGGTGGAATGGTTAGGCAGACCAGGCAGATCACGTGGGGGCTGGGGGTTCTGAGTGATAGCTACCCTGGACATAATCAAAGGTGGTTTGGTGAAAGGCAGAGGAAAGTGGTGGAAGCTTCAAAGCCACCATGTGGACTTGAGGAAAAGATGGAAGTTAAAATTAAAATGCAACAAAAATGACTTGGTTTCCTAAGCAAAGGAAATGCAAGGTATAATTTTTCCCTAAGGAAAGCTCAAATTAGCTAAAAAATATGGCTGATTTACATTACAATGGTGCATTTAAATTATTCCAATTCTTAAAATACTAAGATAAACTTTTGTGAGTGTCTTTATTTAAAACTGCTTCTCTCCCCATCACACAAAAACAGATGACTTTACATAATCACAGTAGAAACACCCACTCTACATAAAAGAATAGAACCATTTTTATCCACAGTGACTGAGGTCTGATCAGTTTTACCTCTGGTAAGTCAGTTCCTAAAGCCCCAGATCCAAGAAACATCAACCGTTGACACTCTCTGCTCCTCTCTGTATTTACTTCCCAACCCTGTGACATTACTGATGGTGTAAACAACAACCAACCTACTTGTTCGTAAAAAGGCCTTCTCTTGAGTAGATAAAGAAATTTAAAAAGTGTCTGTTGATGTGTTCTTGTTGCAATGATAAAGAATAAAGTAACTTCTGTGCTCTTACTATAGCTTACTTTTTTTTAAAAATATTTTTTAGTTGTTGATGGATCTTTATTTTATTCATTTATTATTTATATGTGGTGCTGAGGATCAAACTCAGGGCCTCACACATGCTAGGCAAGCGCTCTACCACTGAGCTACAGCCCCAGCCCCCATAGCTTACTTTTTATAAACTGTTTTCTAGGTCATATTCTTCTTACCAATCAACCAATGAAAAAAATATTACCCAAACCAGACTTCTTTATACACATAAAATGTGAGTCTTATTCTGAATTCAAGATTTTCTTAAGAGATTCAGGGGCAATGGTAGTATAAGATCAATATATCTATATCTATCTATCTATATGTCTATCTGTATCTATATAATTATTCTGTGTTTCAGGCACCACACTGAGTATTTTTCATTTCATTCATTCTTCCCAATGGCCTGAGTGTGGTTATTTCTACTCAGGATGTGTTATAATGGACAGATGTGGAAACTGACCCAGAGAGGGCAGAGATTTGCCCCAGGTATCCTAGTTTGTCAGTAGCAGAGCTGAGATTTGCATAGAGGTCTGGTATCTACCTGAACTTGAATTCTTACCTGCTTCAATATATTATCTCTTATAAACAAAGCTCTGTATGAGGCATAAAACATGAGGTGTTGTCACTGTAATTTAGGAAACAAACTCAAAAGTAAAACAACAAATACACATGGGAGAAGCATTAACATAACAAGCTATGCTGTGTCCCAGCTTACATCAACACAGTGAGCCACACTGGATCTTAGTAGACACACTTAATATTTGCAGGACATCTTCAAGTGAGTTTCAAGCTACTTCATGGACCAGGTCTTTGTTTTCCAGAATATTTAAAAATAGAATCTCTTAAGGCTTATGGAATTTAAAGAAGTTAAATTTTTGTTTCCCATGAAGATGAGAATCATCAGCCCCCCATGTCTGGGGCAGATGGAAGCAAGTGGGAAAAGATAAGAAGCAGAGGAAGACTGTGCAGGAGAATTGGAGGGTGTTAGAATCTCCTCTTTAAAAAAAAAATCTCTTGGGCTGGGGCTATAGCTCAGTGGCAGAGTGCTTGCCTAGCATGCGTGAGGCACTGGGTTCGATCCTCAGCACCACATATAAATAATAAATGAATAAAATAAAGATCCGTCAACAACTAAAAAAAAGCTTCATCATTTAAAAAAAAAAACTCTCATCCTTCCTAACCCCCAAAATAAAAGAAGTATGGGTTGATGGGCACAAGCAGCCCACAGGACACCTTTTAAAATAATTCTGTGTTATCATGTATTTTAAAGTGTCCTGGAAAGACAGGCATGTCTCCTTTAAGAAAAGGCTGTAGATGGCTGTTATATCCAAAATGACTGATGGTCTTTAGAAATGCTTGGCTTGGAAAGATGTTCACTTACTGGTGCATGAAGTAAACCACCAGAGGCCAGTGTGCACAGTAAGATCCACTGTTGGAAAAACACAAAGAAGGGACAAGCACGTGACTGTTGGTGTAGTAGTCTGCTAGGGCTGCCATGACAAAGGACCACAGTGAGGTTTTTTAAACTGTTCTGGGGGTTAGAAGTATGAGATCAAGCTGCCAGCAGGGTTGATTTGTCCTTGATGGGCAAATTCTTGCTTTGTCTTCACATGGTCTTCTATCTTTGGATTCCTGGCTTCCAAAACCTTCTCTTTCTGTAACACCAGTCAGATTGGATTCAGATCTCACCATCATCTTTGTGAAGACCCCATCTCTGACAATGATAACATACTGAAGTACTGGGGTTTAGAACTTCACCATGAATTTTGTGGAGGAAAAATTAGCTCATAGCAAGTGTCCTGGATGAGAAGTTAGGCATCAGACCTCTGTTTCAGGGGTTGGAGGGAAGCATTGTTCATGGCCCCATGCAAGTCTGGGCATGGGGACTCACCAAGTCCAACTCACTCCAACCATGGAAGCTGTAAAACTTGAGATTTTGGGAAACTGTCTGAAAATTCAACCAACTCTTAGATCTCTATTTTCCTAACCCAGTTACTACAAAATTTTTATGTGTACTTGAGAAAGGCTTCTCAAATGTCATTAATTATGAAGATAAAAAATCAATCCCTTTGAAAGGCATGAAAAGCAGAGTAATCAAAGAAACTATAGATGGGCTGAGGAGAAGATGCAGAGTCAAATATGAAAATGTCTTCATAAACCTGAGTTCAGAAAACAGTTTTTAATGCCCTGTCAATACAGAAGCACCATGTGAGGTTTTGGGGACACAAAGAGAAAACACTATCCCCTCTGCCTTCCTAGCTCAGGGGAGGAGGATGAGCAGAGAGTTCCAGTGCTCTATAGGACAAACTGTTGTAGAGATATGTCCATGCAAGGCAGGAACTGAACAGGGGTTGATTAAGCAGATGTGGATGGGGTGGGAGGGTTTCAGGTGGAGGCCACAGCACAGGCAGAGGCAGGTCAGGGTCTGCCACAGTTTGGGAACCAGTATTTGGCTTAGTTGGGGAATCTAGGGGCTGGTGAGGTTGAGGTGGACTTCTGACCCTGCAAAGGAGGCCAGCCTTTGCGTGACAGACAATGGGGATCTTTTAAAGATTAAAGGATCCTTTAATCCTTGCTAAACTCACTTTGCTGAGTTCTTGCTGAAGCCGGATCTGACAAGAAAGGGCACAGGTGGGCTTACCAGAAGATTTAGGAGGCTGACCAAAGTTTGGTCAAACTAAGAATCTTTGTCTATGGAGGGAAAAAGTGAATTAAAGAGAATCAGGGCTTGATGACTGTTGCAAAGTGAGGAATGAGAGAAAGGAAGGAGTCTAAAATGTACTCGGTGACATTTATCTAACAAGACTCACTGAACACTGGGCTCTTGGTGGCTGTGGTGCCTGATTTGAGGACACAGTGGTGAGTGAGATGAATCGAGTTCCTCCTCTCCCTGAACTAAAGTCAGATGGGAATGGAAACCACCCAACAGACATTCAAAGTGAATTGAGAGAAGCATGGTGATGGGGGAGTACCTTCCAGATTTCTGTCTTGGTGTCTGTTGGTACTTCCAGCCAAGTTAGACAGCCTAGAAGGTAGAGAAGAGAATGGGCCTGGTTTTGGACATACTAGATTGGAGGTGGAATATACAGAATCAGATCATTATTTCCTACTGCTGTTGGAAAATAGGAATCTTTCCCCAAAGAGAGTTTTCTTAAAGGGAAGACATAACGGACACCCCTAATTTTTCTCTAGAGTATGTATTTGAGGACCAATGTCGCCCTCTGGTGTTCAAGTCTGTGTCTTTTATTTTGTCCTGGGAAGGAAGGGTGGTGCAGGGTCCAGGCAAAGGCAAATTCACCCTATTTCAGGTCTTTGGGGCGATTTTGTGAGATTTTCAATTTCACAACAGTGAAAACATTACTAGGGCTTTCTTTTGGTTACTAGAAATATCCCATTAATTGGAAGAGGACAGGAAGAAGCCCTTTTTGACAATGACAGAAAGCTTACATGCCCAGCAGATCCTTGGTAGGGACTCAGAGCCAATCAAGCATCCAGGAAGGCCAGTTTACACTGCTTTCAGGAATTTGTAAAATGTTCAGTGTTTTCCTTAGTGTGACATTCTAAGTACATGATACATATCTACACACATGTATATGTGTACATATAATTTATATATAAATGCATAATTATATATCATACATAATTATATATCATGTATAATAAATTATATAATTTACATAATATATAATTTCATATACACATGTGTATGTATGCATGTATGTAATTTATATAAATATATAATTTTGTCATATAGATGGCAAGATTTTATGCTTAATATGTATAGTTTGATTTTTATTAAAATTGTTCTGGCGTGGATTTCTTGAAATAAAGTAATGTTAACATTTTTTTCCATCTTGCTATGGTCTAATAAATTTTTATTTTTAACTCACAAGTCAGGAGGATGAAAGGATAATGCAAACCTCTCCCCCTTTGAAAAGTTTGCTGTAGAAGCTGTGAACACACCAGCACTCTCTGGTGTGCGAGAAACTGTGTGCCAAGGAGTTCAGACCACAGACAGTCAGACATACTTGCATGAGCCCTGGCCTTGCCAGTTATCGCCAAGATACTAAACTCTCTGAGTCTCGATTTCTGTAAAATGGCAATAGTGATCTAATTTACATCCCAGAGACACAAGGATTATATGGGGCTAAGGATCAAGCATTGTTGATCATTAACAAAGGAGAACATGACATGCTACAGATTATCAGCAACAGAAGTTTTGCAAATAAACAAAAGTGTACTCCAGGATACAATAGATTTTTACCTTGGAATTATTTTCAGCAATGATATCCATACACACTCTAGATCCCATAGCAAATTCTAGAACTCAAACTGTGAACCCTGCTGTCTCTTGTAGTCAAAGAAGTCCTAATTTTTGTTTGCAGCAGCTTACACTTTCCTGTTCCCTCCAAAATTGCCCTGAAATGATTGCCTGAAAGTTGTGAATCATTTATGTAGTCCAGGATGAACCCTTTCACAGGAGTAAATCTCACCTTCTTCACCAATATTTTTACTTCTCTGGCTTTTTTAAAAACCACTTTTGGCTTTTAATTCCCAGTGGATCCAATGTTTAGGATTATCTTCTTATCAAGTTGGCCTTGTATCTTTCCCAATCTTGTTATTTTCCAGTCTTTAGAACAAACTTGCAGTTAACTTAAACTTTTCTTTAGATATGATCTTCCATTAGTCGAGGCTGAGGCCTGGGGCACAGAGTCAGCTTTATCTGATGAAACCCACATCTTTCCTACCAAACCCTTTACTTAGAGCCCATGGAAACTCCAGCATGATGAGGACTGAGACTGGAAACCACCCTCAGTACCTGTGTACAACTCAGGCTTTTTTCAATTGAATGTTACAGGATCCAGTTCAAACTTGAGCAGCAGAGGGGATTTATTTGGCTTGAGAAACTTTAGTGTTAAGAGAAGATGGCCATTTGGGGATACCTTGATCTAGTTGCTCAAAGAATACTATCAGGATTCTATCTGGGGCACAGCAGCTCATTTTATGCCTGCCGTGTGGAATATACAGTCAGAATTTTGTTTCCATTGGCGTGTTTTAAGCTTCAGTCTCCAGGAGAGCAATGACTCTAATATTGGGTCCCTTCCAGCTTTGTGAATGGATGGTACAACTCCCAGGAATTCCTTGAACACTGCTCACTGTGGGGAAGTTTCATTCTTAAGTGATCTCAACGATAAGATTGGCTTCATAATTCATAGGGTTCAGTACAAAATGAAAATTCAGGACACAATGTGTTTTTTTTTTCAAAAAAACAAAGTGCTATTGAAGGTACAAAAATATAAGCCTTTCTGCCCCTTTCTTCTGTGTTCTTCTTACCAATAACTTTCAGGTTTCCCCTTGAAAATGGGGAGACCCTCAAAGCAGACTAGTTAGCTACTCAACTTCTCAACTGGTTAGCAGCAGGAAAGTCATAGGTATAGGGTAAAAGCAATAAGGGGAAGGATAAAGTAATACAGGGAAGGAATGTTCATGTCTTTTCTTAAAATAGGTGGAGATTTTCCAGGATTTTGGGCACCCCCTCTTTACTCCTTTTATGATTCTTTCCAGCCATTGACATGGCCCTTGTCAACTGTCATGGCACTGGAGGTTTGTGTAGTTTATTAAAGAGATGGAATTATAATGGGGTTTGGGGTCTATTAGAGGTCATTTAGGCACCATCTTGGACCTGGCTGGTATCAAGTGGCCTGTAAACATCCTGTTCTTAAAGACAAGCAGACTGAGGCACTGAGCAAGAATTCAGCCAGGCAGTAGAATTATCGTACTGGGTAACAATCTTTCTCTACTTAACCTGGTAAAAACGACTATTTCATGTGGTGTTCTCTTGAGCATGGGAATACTAACCAGGTGAATCTAGACCTTCACAGCACTTGGGGAACCCTACCTTGTAACTTACACATTCCTGGTGGGTCAACCAGTTGTACCCGCTGCTGGAAGAAATGCTACGCTTGTGAGGATGAGGGAGGGAGCAAGTAGGTCAATCTCTTCCCACTGTCACTGGCCCCAACCCACGGAGGATGGGTGAGCTCTGACCTCCATGCCAGAAGTGCCCTGAGGTACCCAAGAGGCCTAATGCACCATAGTGCTGACACCGGGTGAAGACAGCTGCAGACATTGACAGTCTGAGATGCTGCAGGGCACGTGCTCCTGGATCCTACCTGACTCTCCCTTGGACCTTTGCTTGGACCTAGGACCCTGGGCTAAGAGGTGACAATTGTGGCTGTTTGTGGGCCGGGAGGGACAGCTCTGTCACTGATGGGGAAAGGAAGAGGGATCTCAGGCACATTGAGACTCCACGCTCCTGGGCATACTTGGTAGTTGTATTGGACTTCACTTACAACATGCAAATTCAAAGATAGAGATAAAGTTTTTAAAAGAACTTTGAGACAGTGACCACATGGCATCAAACTCCAATTGTGAGGCCCTTCTGAAAGTTAGGGTGTGTTTGCACTGGTCCTTCACCCAGGAAGCCAGCCCTGGTCCTAAGTTTGAGTTCTTCCGAACTGTCTTCCTTTCATTTTGCTCCTTCCCATTCCACATATACAAATGACTCTGCACATCCAGAGGTCTCTGGAGGTCACGCCCCAGGCTTGTTAGGACATCTGGGTCTGTTCCAGTGAGTGGGCTGCTTCTGGAGCTCTTTCTTTGTAGGACTCAATTTTTCTTTTGAGTGAAGCCAGGGTCATTTTCATAACAGTTATGGCTCTGACCTTACCATGCACAGGCTGTTCCTGAGAAGCTGAAGAAATTATGGAAAGAAAGACTCGGTCATCCTCTGTTTTAGTCAGCTTTTTCACTGCCATGAGGAAAAGACCTGAAAAGAGCAATCAGAAGAGGAAATGTTTATTTTGGGGCTCACTATTTTAGAGGTCTCAGTCTACAGGCAGCTGAATCCCTTCCTTGGAACTTGAAATGAGGCAGAACCTCTTTTTTTTTTTTTTTTGGTACCGGGGATTGAACTCAGGGGCACTCGACCACTGAGCCACATCCCCAGCCCTATTTTGTGTTTTATGTAGAGACAGGGTCTCACTGAGTTGCTTAGCGCCTCGCTGTTGCTGAGGCTGGCTTTGAACTCGCGATTCTCCTGTCTCAGCCTCCCTGAGTGCTGGGATTACAGGCTTGAGCCACCGCGCCCGGCTGAGGCAGAACCTCTTGGTGGAAGTGTGTGGCAGAGGAGAGCAGCTGGGAGCATGGCACCAGGAAGCAGAGGGAGAGAGGCTCTGCTCAGGGTAGACAAAACATCAACCCTAAGGGCACACCCCCATGACCCCCTTCCTCCAGCCACAGTCACCACCCAGTTATTCCCATCAGGGGATTAATTCACTGATTGGGCCAAGGCTCTTATAACCCAGTCATTTCACCTCTAAACTCTCTTGCATTATTGTCTGGGGCCTTGATTGAGTGGTGCCACCAGGATAGAGAAGCTGCCTCTATGCCTTCAAATGCTCAGTACCACTTCATTCTGGAAGGCAAGAGGGAAATGAAAATCATCCAGTAGCCATTTGGATGCTTTTTTTTTTCTTGCTAAGTTGCTGAAGCTGGCTTTGAACTTGCAATCTTCCTGTCTCAGGCTCCCAGATTATAGGTGTGCACTACCATACCTGCCTTCCACTTTGGATTTTAATAAGGGTTTCATGCATCTTCTCTAAACCACATGGCTGGCTCATTGCTTTCCATTTTCTAAGTCACTCTTATAGGTTTTTAAAAACGTCATGTACTGTGTTCCTAGATTATCTTTTGATGGTGTTTGACTCGGTCTTATGAAAGACATCTTTTATCATAATTAATTCAGTGTCTTCTTACCTATGTAGAGTTGTTTTTTTTTTTTTTTTTTTTTGGTACTGGGGATTGAACTCAGGGGCACTTAACTACTGAGCCACATCCCTAGCCCTTTTTTGGATTTTCTTTAGAGATAGAGACTCACTGAGTTGCTTAGTGCCTCGCTGTTGCTAAAGCTGGCTTTCAGCTATCAATCCTCCTGTCTCAGCCTCCTGTGTCTCTGAGATTATAGGCGTATGCCACTGTGCCCAGCTTAGATATGTATTTTTGATGGTACTGAGGACTGACCCAAGGGCTTTGTGCATGCTAGCAAGTGCTTTACATTGAGTTATATTTCCAACCTCCTCCCCCCTTTTAAGATTTTATTTAGAGACAGTCTTGCTAAGTTGCTGAGGCTGGCCTTAAACTTCTGATCCTTCTGCCTCAGCCTCTTGAGTGGCTGGGATCACAGGTGTGTGCCAATGTCCAGTTATTATCTATCATTTTGGAATTAGGACTTTGAGCATGAAGTCACGAGGACAGACATGATTTCTGTTGTGCCCGTATTGCTGTCTTGTGGTAACACTGATGACAGATGATGTGGTGACCCTGTGACCTTCCCATTTTCCAGGCCCATTCTTTGTGTTTAGTGTCTTGCTGTATCCAACTTTTGGGATTACAACCATGTCAAGTCCTTGAGGCACTGTTGTGAGTTCCCAACCTCTGAAGAAAACAATACTAACAAAAACGTAAAAGCCACCTTTCTTCCACTTGTTTGAGACAGTGCAATAACTGGAGCATTTGCCCTCAAAGTGGAATCTGTGCCTGAGAAGTGGAACAGAAGGGGACAGAGCCTGTTAGAAGTTAGATCTCTCTGCCGTTTGCCTGGCTCCAGAGACTCAAATAGCCAATATTCTTGCCTGGAAAGAATGCCTTCCCTGTCTGAGATGTGCTTCATATTTCACTTGCCAGTGCTGATTGTAGACACATCTTTACATCTCTTTAGTATTCCTGATGTGCTAATAAACTGCCTTGCAAAAGCCCTTCAGATGGGCTGTGAATTAGGCCAGCGTTAGCCTGCTATTTTCTTGGGGTCTCAATATTCTGCTGAAGACTAATTTCCTTAAAAAATTTTAGAGGACTCTCATGGAAAAATTCCATTTACTTTTCACCATGTTTCCCTATATAATCATGTATATTAATTGAATACTCATGAATTTATTCAACTTATGGGATTATAGACAGTCATTTGTATCTTAAGTCTTCAGCTATTAAACATTGTATGTTTCTTTTAGATAAATATTTACAGTGAGGAAGTCTGTTAGCTTTGCAAAGAACAGCCCTTGGATTCTTGTTTCTAGAAAACACTCTTCGTTTTGAAAATGGTGCCACTCAGACAACACACATGAAGGTTTCTAATAGCATTCTAACAATGCCAGGAGCAGTAGAGAGGCTGCGTAAGCCCAGTGGTAAGAACTCTGGAAGAAAAAGTTTGGAGAACTGAGATCTAGTTAGAATAATGCCAAACATTGAGGTCTTTTATTTGTTTCCCTTTTTGAAAACTAGGAAAATCAATAGCAAGGCCAACTCTCCAACATCTGACCATGATATAGAAGAGACATGCAACATGAAAGGAATCAGGATTTGAGTTTTATAAAAAACAAACACATAATAGCAAAGTAATCTCCTGATGAACTGAATGGAGCAAGTTCAGTAGTTTCCTCAAAAAAAATACCTCTGATCCATGTATGTTAGCTCTACTTTCCTCATTACAATTGCTAGGTACAAAACATGTTTATGGGAAAAGAGAAGGTAAAGCAGATGTCGGGGCAGAGGAGGGTCTGTTGTTGGCTAACTCCACCATGAGTTATCCCTCCCTCCAACTCGCCCTTTTACATCCCTAAGGAAGATTCCTTCCCCATTTCTCCAGGAAAAATTGTGTTCCTAAAGTTTAAAATAAAACAGAATGAAAAGGACTCTGGGGCCATGTGAGCCCAGACAGGGCCACACATGTTCTTGGGCCATGGGGAATGTGGACACCCTGGAGGTGACAGGAGTTTCTGTGAGTGGGCAGGGCTCTTCGGCAGCTCTTCTCACAAAGGGATTGCAGTTTTAGTTTTGGATTTGGGAATATAAATATTTTCAACAAAATTCTTTTAGTTGGAAGTGAATTAATGTACTATTATATGATGTCACTGGCTTCTTTCAAAATGAGGTTGGCTTGTGATGCACACATCCTTGGGTCTGCCCTGGTCTTTTTGGTGAGCAGTTTCAGGTACCTACTGAGACTCCCACCAAGTCAGCACCTCTGGCCATTGTAAGGAAAGCAAAGAAAATGGTTCTCAACTCAGGGACGACAAGGGATGAGACTGCCATTTGAGGCAGTTTGAATGTAATAGTGGGTATAAGGTCTTATATACCACAAATGACTTCCGGCATATGGAAAAAAATGTAAACAGTGTTTCCCAGTGACTTCTCTCAAAGGAATGGAATTAGATTCTATCCAAGAAGAGCAAGGGCTCTGGAGACAGCAGATTTTCTCACTTTTCTTGGTTTCTCTTAAAAATTACTCTTGCTGGAAATAAAGATGCCATCAAAAGCCTACCAACCAAGAAAAGGCCAGGACCAGAGGGATTCTCAGCCAAGTCCTACAAGACCATCAGTGAAGAATTAATACCAATACTCTTCAAATTATTCCTTTAAGTAGAAAAGGAGGGGAACCCTTCCAAACTCATTCTATGAGGCTAGTATTATCTATTGATACCAAAACCAGGCAGAAACACATCAAGGAAAGAAAATTTCAGACCAATATCCCTGATGAACATAGATGCAAAAATTCTCAATAAAATTTTGGCAAATTTCATACAAAAACATATTGAAAAAATAGTGCACCATGATCAAGTGGGGTTCATTCCAGGGATACAAGATTGGTTCAACATTCAGAAATCAATAAATGTAATCCATCACATTAATAGACTTAAAGATAAGAATCACATGATTATATCACTTGATGCAGAGAAAGCATTTGACAAGATACAACATGTATTATGTTCAAAACACTAGAAAAATGAGGGATGGTAGAAACATACCTCAACATTGTAAAAGCTATCTATGCTAAGCCCAAGGCCAACATCATTCTAAATGGAGACAAATTGAAATCATTCCCTCTAAAAACTGGGACAAGATAGCAATGCCCTCTTTTACCACTTCTATTCAATACAGTCCTTGAAACTCTAGCTACAGCAATCAGATGAAAGAAATTAAAGGGATACAAATAGGAAAAGAAAAACTCAAACTACCACTAGTTCCTGATGACATGATTCTGTATTTAAATGATCCAAAAAAATTCCACCAGAAAACTTCTAGAACTAATAAATGAATTCAGCAAAGTAGCAGGATATAAAATCAATACCCATAAATCAAATGCATTTCTATACATAAGTGATAAATTCACTGCAAGAGAAATTAGCAAAACTACTCCACTCATAATAGCCTTAAATAAAATAAAATACTTGGGAATCAATCTAACAAAAGAGGTGAAAGATGTCTACAATGAAAACTACAGAATACTAAAGAAGACATTGAAGAAGATCTTAGAAGATGGAAAAATCTTGCATGCTCTTGTATAGGCAGAATTAATGTCATCATAATGGTCATACTACCAAAAGTGTTATATAGATTTAATGCAATTCCTACTAAAATCCCAATGACATTCTTCATAGATCTAGAAAAAGCAATCATGAAATTCATTTGAAAAAATAAGAATAGCCAAAACAATCCTCAGCAAGAAGAGTGAAGCAGGAAGCATCACAATACCAGACCTTAAACTATACTACAGAGAAATAGTATCAAAAATGGCATGGTATTGGTACCAAAATAGACATGTAGACCAATGGTACAAAATAGAAGACACAGAGACAAACCCACATAAATAAGGTTATCTCATACTAGACAAAGATGCCAAAAACATACACTGGAGAAAAGATACCTATTCAACAAATGGTGCTGGGAAAACTGGAAATCTATATGTAGCAAAATGAAATTAAACCTCTATCTCTCACAAAAAAATCAACTCAAAGTGGATCAAAGACTTAGGCACTAGAGCAGAGACCTTGCACCTAATAGAAGAAAAAAATTTTCACCATGTTGGCTTAGGACCTGACTTTCTGAACAAGACTCCTAAAGGACAGTAAGTAAAATCAAGAATCAATAAATGGGGGATCCAAACTGAAAAGCTTCTTCTTAGCAAAAGAAACAATCAATAATATGAAGAGAGAGCCTACAGAATGGGAAAAAATATTTACCACATGCACCTCAGATAGAGCACTAATCTCCAGGATATATAAAGAATTCAAAAAACAACACCAAAAAAACAAAACAAAACAAAACACAAAAACAGTAACCCAATCAATAAATGGGGCAAGGAACTGAACAGACACTTCACAGAAGAAGAAATACAATTGATCAACAAACATATGAAAAAAAGTTCATCATCTCTAGCAATTAGAGAAATGAAAATCAGAGCAAGCGGCGGCGGAGCTCAGCTGCAGCGGCTCAGCCCAGGGCTCGCCCCAGTTCTGCTCCAGAGTTCCTGGGGACCGGCAGGAACTGCAGAGGGCCCTGATTCACCCTCAGGAACTTCCACAGTTGTCCAGCCAAAAGGAGACCAGGGTCAGCTACCTCTAGCCACTGGGGAGCCCAAATTCAGGGCAGGAGTCGCTCCAGAGACACCAGCGCGAGGCAGCCCCATCCAAGGGCAGCCTGGGTCTGCCCCAGTTCCACTCCTGAGTTCCCGGGGTTCGGCAGGAGCTGCAGAGGGCCCAGATCCACCCTCAGGAAACTCCACCAGGGTCCAACTAAGGGTTGACCAGAGTCTGATTGCTACCAGCCACAGAGGAAGGCACACCCAGGGAAAGAGTGGCCTCCAGAGACCCCAGCGTGAAAAGGCCCCACCCTAGTGTGCGCTGGGCCTGCCTCAGTTCCACTCAAGAGTTCCAATGGGAATGTCAGGGTGCCCAGTTGAAGGCAGACCAAAACTTGCTAGCCTGTAACCCCAGGGGACTCATACTCACGGTAAGGGTCGCACACAAACTCTCCAGCTTGTGACTCTGCCTAAGTGAGACCTGAGCCTGCCTCTACTTCCACTCCAGAGTTCCTATTCACCAGCAGGAGTGCAAGAGAGGGCCAAAACAGCCCTCAGGAGCCCCAGCCAAAGCCACTCCCACTGCCCTCTACAGATACATCCACTACTTCCACCACCAACTTTAGAGACAGTAGTGCCCATCTGGGGACACTGGGAGAACAGAAGTAGCTCCAAGGTGAGACACAGGTAATCTGGAGTGTCAATACAAGATTATAGGATAGAAGCTGCAATACCTCAGATTGGTATTTCAAGAAAGGAAGATATACAATCAACATGAAAAAACAAGGGAAG